>MJUU01040430.1:1024-13360 GCA_002080025.1 Modiolus philippinarum
AACGACGATATATTATCTACCAATATCGAAAAAGCTGAAGCTTTTAATGAGTTTTTTGCCTCCCAGGCAAACATAGATGACAGTAATATGACTCTTCCAGACAATGATTCCCCTCCGGATGATTGCCTTGAGTCACTTGTTATTCATGAGGACGAAGTTAAAGATGCGCTTCAGATTATAAATATTAACAAAGCAAGTGGCCCTGATAATATTAACCCGCGACTGCTTAAATATGCAAGCGATATAATATCTCGTCCCCCCTGTCAATTATTTAATCTTAGTCTTTCTAATAAGTATTTCCCAGTATCATGGAAAGTAGCTAATGTAACACCTGTGTACAAAAAAGGTGATACAAACCTTGTTGGTAATTATCGCCCAATTTCCTTACTTTCGGTTATAAGTAAAACTTTCGAAAGATGTGTATATAAGCACCTAATGAACTTCATTCGGGATCACCTGACAGAGCACCAGTCTGGTTTCATTCGCAAGGACTCAACAAGAAATCAACTCTTGTACATGGCTAATGAATTTAGTAAGGCCTTAGATGAAGGTAAAGATATACGTATCGTCTTCTTCGACATTAGTAAGGCGTTTGATCGCGTCTGGCATAAAGGTTTACTTTTCAAACTTAAAAAGATGGGCATAACTGGAAACCTTCTGTTGTGGTTATCTAGCTACTTGGAAGACCGTAAACAAAGGGTGGTACTTAACGGGCAAGTTTCATCTCTATCCTCCATTAACTCCGGTGTACCGCAAGGTTCTATCCTTGGTCCGCTTCTCTTTCTAGTATTCATAAATGATATCTGTTGTGAAGTTGGTTGTGAGATTAAATTATTTGCCGACGATACGAGTCTATATGCCATAGTTGGCAACCCACTGATTACCTCCATTTGTCTAAATAATGATATAAATAGAATACAAAAGTGGGCTGATAGGTGGCTTGTAAAGTTTAACCCAAATAAAACCGAGAGCCTTGTAATTTCGAGAAAAAAGGATCCAGATTACCACCCGCCTCTTATTATGGACCGTAAAGTTATCAACTCAGTGGAATCTCACAAACACTTAGGAGTGATCATATCTAGTGACGGCAGCTGGCATGCCCATATTGAAGAAATCTGCTCTAAGGCTTGTCTTAGATTAAACATGTTACGTAAATTAAAATTTCGAGTTGACCGTAGAACATTGGAATTTATTTATCTCTCTTATGTCCGTCCAATCCTGGAATACGCTGACGTTGTTTGGGACAATTGTCCTCAATACCTAAAAGATAATTTAGAACAAGTAAACTACGAGGCTGCGCGCATTGTTACTGGTGCCACCAAACTTACAAGTCTCGATATTCTGCTAGACGAAGCTGGTTGGGAAACGCTTGCTGAAAGGAGAAACAACCAAAAACTTACAGTCTTTCATCAGATGGTCAATAATGTTACTCCTCCTTATCTTTCAAATCTTGTCCCCCAGACCCTTAACCAAATTCATTCATATGGTACTCGCCATTCTGATCGTTTAACCCCAATTCAGTCCCGTACATCGTTTTATTATAACAGTTTTTTACCAGCTACCGTTCGTCTGTGGAATGCTCTACCAAACCATATAAAAAACAGTTCATTGTCGATCTTTAAAAAACAACTAATAAGTAAAAGACCTGTTCCAAAGTTCTTCTACAGCGGTTGTAGAATGGGACAGATACTACACGCTAGAATTCGCACTGAGAGTAGTGGTTTAAGGGATCATTTGTTCAAAAGAAATCTAGCGGATGACCCGTTTTGTTCTTGTAATCTTAAACTTGTAGAGTCATCTGAGCATTTTCTGCTCCTTTGTTCAAAATATATAACACAAAGGCAGGAAATGCTCAGACATCTATCAGGCGAAGTCACTATAGGCACTGTTTTGTATGGTAATCCATTACTGTCCGACATAGAAAACTCTGAAAACTTCAAGGTAGTGCAAAATTTTATTTTACTAACTAAAAGATTTATTTAGTTTCCTTTTTATTGTGTGTTTAGTGTAATTTAATGTTCTCATATATTATGTAATCTCAATTATTAAAATGACTTGTATTATTATAGTATGTGTCACCCACATCATTTTTAGATTTTTATATTGAAAACATAATGCGTTAACTCATTAGTTATTCATGACTGTATCTGTATTCTTCTATAATTGTCTCTTTAATATAGAAAATTCTTATGATTTTTTTTTAATCCTGTACAATTTTTACTGCAAAACCCAAGTATGAAAAATTAATTGTTGCTCTATTATCTCTTTATGCTACCGTGTCACCCTCACTTCATCATTTCAATACTGATTATAAGTCTGAATCAAGTTTTATACTCTTTGTTCTATTCATCTTGTATTCATTGTTTATATTCTGTTTCGCGAAGGAGAGGAATTTATATAAGTGCTGCGTCACTTGTTTTCCGATCCTTATTTTGTATATGTATTTGTTTATGTCATCATTATATCTAATAAAATATTGTTTACACTAAATTGGTCTTGATGCAAACAAGAGGCTCCAAGTTGTTGATTTTGACACATGTGAGCTTGTCAGTGGAACTTCTCCTACATTTTTGGATTTATGGATTTAATGTTGCATATAGTCAACAGATGTGCAATAGAGTTTCGGGATTTAGATTCCGGTTCCAACTTTGGTAAATTTCCTGAAAATGTTAAAGACTCATATTTTTTAACTTTTAGCATATGCTTTCATTTTTTGAGAAGAGTTTGGAAAAAAAGAGTTTGGAAAAATAAAATTTTGAATACTTAGAATTATGAAATATGATTCCAATTTTGGTAAATATCCTGAAAGTCTAAAAGACCACTTATTTTTTGGAATTCTACCTAGCAACCATACATGTATTAATTTGTTTAAATTAGGACTAACATTTTCACCGATTGAATTTCAAAAATATTTGATTTCCAATTTTGGTAAATTTCCTGAAAGTCTCAAAGACCACTTATTTTTTGGAATTCTACCTAGCAACCATACTATTAGGATTTGTTTCTATTAAGGCAATCATTTTCAACAATTGGATCTATAAAATAATGGATTCCGAATTTGGTAAATTTCCCGAAAGTGTCAAAGACCACTTGTTTTTTGGAATTCTACCTAGCAACAATACTATATGTGTAGGATTTGTTTCGATTAGGGCAATAATTTTCACCAATTGGATTTTCAAAATAATTGATTCCAAATTTGGTAAATTTCATGAAAGTCTCAAAGACCACTCATTTTTGGAAATTCTACCTAGCAACCGTATATCCTTGAATTTTTTCTTAGTAAAAATAGTGATTATAAATAACTTGATTTTAAAAATGTTGAGGAAAATTACCCCAAGGGTCTATAACGACTGTTTTCTGTGTCAAACAGGTGAGTGCGGGGACGGCCATCTTTTCTGATGGCAACACTTCTAGTTTTTTGGTTATTATGAATAATGAATTATAAATTCACCTCTCTTTTTATTTTCTAGATATTCACTTTGACATTCTTTTAACTTCGTAGCCACACAAATCGGCCATCAATCATTTCGCCTTTTATTTTCCTGTTAATCTTCTGATTATTCACTTCTACTTTCTTATAGCTACTTTTAATTGTGTGTGCTAGCACTTCAGCAATTGTTTTTTTTTTTTCATTTTCCGGATAATTACTCCACCTTTCCATTGACTTTGCTTTAATCTTATAAATATGCAGATAGACTTCCTTCGGATTTTCTGAACAATTTCTTCCACTTCCTTATGAATTTCTTCAGTGTTCTGGACCATTTTTTCGACTGCATCTATTTTTAAGAGAATTTTTTTGTCTGGTCATCAGAGTATTCATTTTTTCAACATCCACGTTTTTTTACTTCGAATAAAACCATCAGTAATATTTTTGTGGAGTCTTTTTTCATTTTCAGGAGGAAATAATTTTGTAGGAAAACAATTATGACATAAAATAATAAACAGCTGCGCCAAGAGCGCATGATACGCCCGTCCCCACTTTAAAGCAAACTCATTAAATGATTCTTGAAATTAAAAACTCCATATGAACAAAATAAAACAAAAGGGAGATTTCTTCCGTCATACCAAACAATCCTGCAAAGTTTCAAGAAAAATTCTCAAAGCGTTCTCTAGTTAGAGTACGACGTGTGGACAGACGGACAGACGGACGGACATCGGTATACCATAATACGTCCCGTCAAAGACAGGCGTATAAAAATGCATATAAGGATAGTTTTTGATTATCCCAAACTGAAAGACGGTCATGCTCTTATCTGAGTATATGAAATATGACAATTGACTGTAAATTACAATGAATATAGATCAAAATAAGAATAAGAGGATGGCATGTTTTAATTTGAGTGCCGTTTCTTAGTAATGATATTTGTGTCAGTAACACTCATATGATACCCACAGGTCCCCACAGTTTCCACCACAAATCCTCAAACTCCTAAGAATATATATAGGTATTCGAAAAATATATGTACAAATGATCTACAAAATAAAAACTACCTACATGAAGCACTTACACTACAGGGGAAGCTTTTGAAGATATATTACAATGTTTATTTGATACAAATGTTACAAAATAAAAATCATTTCCACAATGCACGTACATCACCAATATATACTGAGCAATACAAGAAACGCACAACTTTTTTAATATTATCTAGCTCCCTAGATATTTTAGCCACATCAGCCTTTTTTATGTATTTTATGTTTTTTTTAATTTCAAATGTCCAGAACAAGCAAGTCAATTTTTGTCACAAAATTTGCCATTTTCAAGTCACAGCAACGGTTTTCGGTGAATGTGTGACAAAACACAAGTCAAAGAATGGCTTTCCTCAGAATGAACTTGTTTGGAAGTTGTATTGCCAAAAGTTACAAGAACAGTATTTTTTTTACCAAATCTTACAGGTATGAGCACAAAAGGTTCAAAATTCATCCTTTTCAACATTTTTGTGCATTTTTGGGTGAAAGGTGGTTTTTTCAGAAAATGAAATTTAGAATTCCAAAAAGTTTCATTTTTTTAGAATTTTTATTTTGTGATAAGAGAAACAATGTGTAAAAATTTCAAGTTGTTCCAGCATGTATTTGAAGAGATATTTGCTGCTGAATTTTAAGGTACATAGAAATACACGTTAGTGGTGCGTTTCTTTAGTTGTTGAGTATATTATGAGCAAATTATCTGTAAAGTCTTGAAGTCACCTTTGTTCATACCTCATAGTAAGTTCAAGAGGGTCCAAACCCCGGTTTGAGCGAAAAATGAAACTGAAATTTGAAATCTTGAGGAGTTGCTCGTATATATGTACCACCTACGGAGTAAAAGAATATTTACTCCCAATTTTTCGCCGCGGGGCATGAAAATTATAAAGGCGTAAATAAAATCAGACCCGTTTTCCTTTTTCATGTATCCTTTTATGAGATAGAAATGCATTTAGTAATTAAAACTGTGACTTTATCTTTTAAAAATACATGCTTTTTACCACGAAAGTTTCTAAAGTAGACAAATTATCTATA
The DNA here is from genome assembly GCA_002080025.1 of Modiolus philippinarum. Classification (NCBI taxonomy): domain Eukaryota; kingdom Metazoa; phylum Mollusca; class Bivalvia; order Mytilida; family Modiolidae; genus Modiolus; species Modiolus philippinarum. The sequence continues at coordinate 6,524 of MJUU01040430.1, forward strand.
GTTCTTAAAACATTATTGTGTTTACACTTTGCCCCTACTAAATTAATCATCCCTTTACATAGACAATATGTTGCCCTCAGCAACATACATTTATGTACATCATTTGAACAAAAAAGTGTTAAAAACCATTGTATGATGTTGTTTATGGCTCTGACTAAAACAATAATTTGGGAGCATAAGTAAAATTTAGGTAAGTTTTAATGTGTTTCTTGTTAAACGTTTGCCCAGATCCACTGGGCGATGGAAGTCTGACAGAAAAATGATATAATCAATTTAAGTTATATTGCATATGGATGATAACAGATGATGACGATTGATTAAAGTTTTGATTTTTTTTAATAACTTATAATTATTCATTCCTCAGCATCATATCTTGACTTGTATCTCAACACTGTTAGCCTGGGGCAATTGAAGTAATATTTGAAAGGATAAAGAGTAAAAGCACATTAGACTAAAGCTATACAAATACATATAAAATACATGTAGCAAAGGATTAAGGCTTTTATTGTTCTTCATCTTGTATATCTTCATCTATACGTCGATCAACGGTACTTCCATGTTCTCTTTACATATGGATGCGAAATTGTATTAAGTGGCAAAGTGTTCTTATATTACAAATGCTATCATCCATTGCCCGACAATAGACTAACAGGAGACATACAAAACATACAAACAAACACATTCAATTGCAAGAACACTTGGCAAAATAAAATGGTGAAACGTGGGCACTAAAACAGGTGGTCAGAATAACATTTTGAAAAATCTTAAATTTGTTTATTATGATAGTATATAATATGAGATATTCTCTAGAGAAACAACTTCATCAAAACTGCTATGCAGAGAGCAAGTCATATTAATCATGAAGTTCTCGCATTTGACCAATAATATTCCTTAATCTCCAGCATATAAACTTCTTTTTGTATAACCAATTCGTTTTTGTTGTGGCTGGATTTTGTACAATGTTTGTTAAAAGAGTTAAATTGCTTCCTAAAAACCTTATACACCAAGCTTGTTAACCACTGTTGTAAGTGTCACAGTGACAATAGAAATTAAACAGTCTTCATTACTAGTATGTTTTGGAAATGTTTAGGTCCAGAAACTGAAAAAAACATCGGCTTTTATATGACTTAGTATTGGAATAAAAAACATTTGTCGGTTATTCCCCTGTACCACGTTGAAAATGTCTTTTAAAAATAATCTCCATTTTGACCATATATAACTAATTTGGTAAAGGGAAATAACCGACAGATGTTTCTCTCTGACAGAGTGATTGGGGAAACACCTGGAGCAGATCATGCTTTCCTTCCGGAGATCCTAATGACACTTTCAGTTTTCCTGGGGTTCACACTGCTTGTGCTGTATTAATGAGCTTTTTTTATTCATCTTTCATGCCATCACTCTATATGTATTGCCTCTATATCACCATATATTTAATCTTGGTCATAAATTATACCTCTTCTGTACTTCTGCCTTTTTGCTTTATTATTCAATTGCTGATTTATTTAAAATGCTTTCAAATTAGAAAGTTTCATCTCTTGTATTAGAAAAAAGGCATCAATATGCAAAATTGGAAGCACGGTTCAGCCATGCTGTTATCAATCACAATGTATATATACAAGCTTAGACTAATATAGATTCAAATTTTAAAAAGACTTGTCAGATTGTACGTGTTTTCCGGAAATTTACTGGTCCTTGCCTTGCCTCTATAGACTTTGATTTATATAATATGTTTTGTTCTTTCGCTATTCTTCTGCCGTTGTTTTACTATGAGCAGGTTATACTCTTCTTTTCCTGTTATTCCAACAGTTCTATTTTCATTTTACATTAATAATTACACATTCTTTGTAGGAATATATTTATATATCTTCATATTCTCTGTCCCATTCCTGACATATACATGTATGCAGCACAGTGTAGACAAATATAGTCATTTATTTATATTGTAGATTAGGAACTGATGAACGTGAAACCATCAGCATAAGGACTTCAAATCCCATATGATAGCTGTATGTTAGACCTGGTATGTTATTAGCAGTAGATATAGAAACATATATTTTTAAACAAATATTCAATTTTAATATATAATTTTATATATATTAGATAGTTGATTGGTTGATTGATTGATTAGTTAGAGTTAAACGTCCAATGAGCAATATTTCAGCTAAATCAGGACGAGAACAAGTTAACTAATTAAAAATTGTAAATAAATGAAAAAAAAAAACTAAAGGTGGAAGGGACAACCGGGGTGACGACTTTTGATTGCAACTGGAAAAGGGGAGAAACGGGTAGGGGCAGGAAATTTAGCATTCCATACGACACCAAGTGCGTCTGCTCTCTTCAGAGAGATATAGAAGGGGTCTTTATACTGCATGCATGGAGAATGGCGTTTTCTCCAAACAGTTCGGCTACAACGGTTCGCGGTCAGGCTTTCCGTATTATCACCTAACTACCCCCAATAGACCGGGTACTCCCCTATCCACCAACTGGGGGCGCTCCCGGCAGCTCTGTAGCCTAAGTCCATGAAAAATCGGTACTGGGTATTACATAGTTGAAAAACAAATAATTAATTAAAAGAGGTTCAAGCAATAAATGAAACATATTTAGTTGTCGGTATGCCATCTTGCATTAACTTCGTCGTTTAGTTATACATCATGTTCAATCACCAGCAGTGAAAATGTGATTGTTTTTATATTATTGATTAACAAAATAATACATTAACAAAAGAAACGGAGTCAACCATAGATCAAGAATATCAAAAGTAATATAGATATTGTAAATAAATACCGAACAGACAACTGTTATGTCACGGAGTATAAATCCCAGGAAACCGTGAAACCAGGAACTCATATACAAGTTTTTCCTTACTTAACGATATAAAGCAAGAGAATGGAAACGTTTTGATAAAACAGATAACAAAAAAATGACAAAAATGTCATCCCATAATAACGGGGAACACAATGGTGGTAAAGAAAAGGTGCATGATCTACTTTTCTCTAAGCATCTGTGATACTGCTAGCGGGAATTGGGATATGCAACAATATCAAGTGTATGCAAAATTAAGTAATGATGAAAGAGCCTTGTGTGAGAAGAAGAACACCGATATTTAGTTTTGTAAAATTAATTTTCTTGATTGCAAAATGTTTTACATTTTTCAGCCAAAGATGGTTTCTGTCCAGATTGCGCTATTTTTGTGTTTATTTATGTGCACATCAGCAGTTGCGCCTAATAAAATGGTGGAGGCACACATGAGACCTATGCGTCCGAACGGTAAGAAAATTATAGTTTTCATAACGAGAAAGAATTGTATATCGATGGATATCAACTAGAGTTATGTAATTTCAATATATAATAAACGAGCCTTTGGCGAGTTTGTTATATTTGAATTTACATAACGAGAGTTGATATCCAGCGATATACAATTCTTTCCACTTTTAAAACTATTTCTCTTATGATTTTAATAATATTTAGTGCCAAACTGCTGTTTTTGTTAAAAAAAAACAACGCCGTTGCTAGGTAACGTTAATCACGGCCAACGAGATTTCACAGTGGTCCAATAAAAACGTCGAAAAAATAATAGCACATCACGCGTGGTATGTTATTTCTTGGCGCTCGACCAATGAAATTCCTGTAAAAGCGATTCAACATGTTCATATCTAACTCTAGCTTCAAAGTCTCGTTATGTACCACAAATAACTATTCGTGCAAGGAATAAATAATAAGCGTGCATCATAAGAGAATTAACATAAAGGCTTATGAAGGTACAATAAATTCCTAATAAGGTACACACGAGACAGTTTTCTATAATCGAAACAAGGTCGAACATGTAAAAATAAAAATCTCAGGTTGAAGACCATTTGATTTTCAGGGAGAGGGGGCTATTTTGCCTGGTTAATTCATCTATAATTTTCAAGAAAGTCACTAGCAATTTATTGATTTTCCGCAATTATTCATATAACAAAATATCGAAGTTCCTGAAAATTAGATTCTGCATAACGGCTATTTCGACAACTTATGTCTCATCACTGCAGATAAACATTAAGGAAGACACAAACACAAAGATGTTCAAAAACTGATACATAACAAAAATATGTACATACAGAAAGAGAACAAATAACCAAAACTAGATAGCCAAAATAAAAAAAAAAAAAAAAAAAAAAAAAACAAAAAAAAAAAAAAAAAAAAAAAAAAAAAAAAAAAAAAAAAAAAAAAAAAAAAAACAAAAAAAAAACAATAAAATAAAAAACAAACAAAACAAAACTATAGATTTGCAAATGAAAGCAATAGCCGATGTCACTGCAGAAGGCCAATTCGATGATTTTATCTTATTCGCAGCATCAAAATCTACCTAGAAATCAATTTTCGTTGATATCGGACAAAGTTGATATTTTTACGCATTGAAGACCAAACTGCCTTTTCAGTTCTTCCAATGATTTTTCCTCAAGTTTTGTGACAAAGTAGTTTGTGACTTGGAAGAAAAAAATCGGCGAAAAAATGTGGGGTCACCGACTTAATTTTGTCGCTATGGTTACTCAATGTTGGCATTCCTTTAAGAAGTATCGTTATCGTTCACACTTTCTTTCAATGAATGCTGTTTCCTTATTTTGAAACCTAGAATCAAAATTCTTTTTTTCTGGTAGAAATATAGATCGATACGTGTCCAATTAAAATTTAAAATTTTGATTTGTATGACTTTCGGGTGTTAAAAAATAACAATTTTCTAATTCCCGTCAAAAATTATTTGCAAGTATCCGTATAACAAAAATTTAACCGTTGATTTTTCAACGATAATCAGGTCATAACTAAATCTACCCGTATTCTTTATATTGTTATGAAAAAATCCTGTGTCACAAACTCAGAAAAAAGTTAAAGGTATTTTAGTCTCCATTTTGTCGTTTGTTTGCCAGAATTACGTTGTCCGCCTCTTAGAAAGATGAATCTGACGTCAGAGTACAGATTTCCCGCAAAAAGTTCCGTTGGACAGTTGAATGAAGCGAAATTTTTCTGGGCGTTAATACTCACCATAAAGGATGACAGTTTGTGATATGTGTACTTCCTATAAAGATCTCAAGTCAATAAAAGTGTAAAGAAGTGCATTACTTTTTAACACGAAAGCCATGAAATGGGTGGAGAGTTGTTAAAATGACAAGAAAAAAATCACGTGAGGCTTCAAGCCTATTAACAGCTTTAAAAGATATTTGTGCTTCCGATAAAATATAGTGCGCAAGTTTCTTTCAAATCGTATCCATTGTGTATTTTAGTTACATTTCTTCATTTTCTTGAGTTTAATATGTTGTTGTTATATTAAATACAAAAATACCAAAGTTGCATATAAAACAGTAAATTTCGTTATGCTGTACACGTGTTTCAAGGAGTAACCTCTCACCAGCAGCATTAAAATCGAATAATATGGAGTATATTGAAAACAATATGCGTGTAAAATATATAATTATTGAAATACGCCAGGCGGTAACCAAGACTTTAACCAACTGTAACACTGAGGACAAAATCGTGTTTTAATTTTACCGCATTCCTACAAGTCGGGAGGATGATTTTTAAGAGACATGTTATGGTTTTAAATTGTAAAAAGAATTTAGTAGACACCAACAAAACTTTTTAGTTTTAGTTGTACTGAGGATACTTAACTGACACGAGGAAACGAGTTTAGATTTTGGCTGTACTGAAGAGGCAAAGTCGCCATGTGAAAAATGCAAAGTCTTTTGTATTTATTACCATTCTTGGCTGTTTTATTGTCCAGATATGGATGGATGTTTAAGCTTTGTAATTATGCATTTTTTTTATTAATTTAAAGCATGGAATATTTATGCTTTACGGTTTTACAGATCAAAATCGTTCGCGATTTATGTAAACGATGATTTAAAACAACGAAAATGATATTTAAACCGAAAATAGATGTGACATACAAATTATGAAAACAGTTTTAAAAGTATCCATCCAATTTACAAAACCTAAGTATCTTTCTGTGCTGTGCTACTAGTGTTTAAAGCAGGCGTGGTTAATGGTTCAAACACGGATGTTGACTCTGAAGAACTTGGGGGAAATGTTTCTAAATGGAAATGTTGAACACAAAGAAAAGCGTTAATAACTGAAGATTTTTCATTTCTAAGAGATATTAATACTCAAGATTTTTTTGGCCCTATATGTTTGTGATAGTGAATAATGGCGGTATGATAACATTGAAAATTAAATGAAACTAATGACATTCGCTTGAAGATCGCAATAAATGTCCAAACCTCACTGTCACTGTGTTTGTATTAAGTTTATGACAAAAATACTACACTGTGCTTGGTTGTATATAATTTAGTCTGTTTGCTTTTAGAACAATGTGTTTTATTTGATATTGAAGTTGGTGTCAAATTTATTGAAACGGTTCTATCATTATCTTTATATCTAGTAGTGAATTTTTACATCGAGAACAGACTGAGATACGTGTACTGCATCCGTTGCGAAGTTAATGTGTCAGCAGTTCAGGTTCAAAACTATCCGTATTTCTCCTTCCATTAAAATCGTTTTTGAAAGTTTGTCCTAGTCTGTTTCCTGGTGTTAGATACCTGTATTGATTCTTAAGATGCCGAGTGCCGTTTGGCATTCTCCCCTTTTCCCTTCGCAGTTTTTTCAGCGATTTTCTATAAACCACCCTTACAAGCAGGAAGCCATTTTATTTTATTTCTTTTAAAAATATCGCGAAAGTAAAACGTCGTTTCGCGGATTTTCTACAAGTTAGGAAACAATGTTAATGCGCTGTTATATGCGTACAAACAATAGGCTGTTTGGTCTTTAAGGTAGATGGGTACTCCAATTTTTTACATAGATTTTTTA
>MJUU01040431.1:12142-25825 GCA_002080025.1 Modiolus philippinarum
ATTTAATCTTGGTGCCAGTGAAAATAAATATTTTAATCCTACTTGTCATGAAAATAAATAATTTTATGTTGTTCGAAATTTTCATGAAAATAATTAATTTTTCTAGGCAAAATCGCCCAAGCCTCACCCTGAAATCAAAAATGTTGATGAAATGAGATGATGTTAATTCATACAAATGAGTAAATGTATTTCATCGAAATATAAAAACTGGATTTGAAATGCCATGTCTTCATAATGAAAACAAAAAGACAAAAATCAATTTTATCTTTGGATTTAAAAGTTTATGAAAAATAAATGAAGAGGTGTCTAAGTTCATCTTTAATAATACTTCGACCATATTCTTACAAGTATTACCACTAGAATAATTTCTATTAAGATCCTAAAACTAATCATTAAGAATGCATTGCCGGAAACTCAGTTCGCGATATTAATATCTTTGGTTTACTTCCTCAGTTCCCCAAATCCCCTAAACGGGATACCCTCTTATCAAATATATAAACAAGCAGGAAAATAAAATATACCTTTGCCTTAGTGGTATTTCTCATTTTACGTGCGTTAGCCACAACGGAAATATTCATTTTAAACCAAAATGTCCTAAAGAATCCACACACTATATGTACTGTAATGCCAGGGTAATGATTACAGGGGTAAAGCAAGTAACGATTTTTTTAAATCAAGTAAACAAGGCGTCATCAATAATTACACAATAATAAGTATAAATAATTTATAGTTATAACAAATAATATTTAGGGTTATGATATATTTAATGTGGATCAGACCGGTGTCTCTATACGTATACCATCCCAGTTCGGTCTGTGATGTTAAACTTGCATCCAGACGAGTAAGTGAAGTACAACCAAAGGGCAACTGAATGGAGCTGAAATTCTGAGTATGACAATATGCGGATACATTGTCTGGCATGATAAAGGTATATTTCTATTTTCTACAGTTCCACACTTAATGTGCAAGGTTAGTAAGCAATAATATATATAGGTATTCGAAGATGGAAGTTAAGGAGCTACAACAAGTACACATATTCGTCAAATATAATAATATACCACATGCTCTGATTAATGATATACGTACGGGTTTGCTGTCATACTTGCTAAACAAATATTAAGTTAGGATATTACCGCAGTTTCCTTCAATTGAAAATACGGTAAAAGTTACTATTCCATTTTCTTTTTTATTCTATTTTTTTAAATTGTAATGGTTCCTTTTTTGTTTTATTATACCCCCCCCCCGCATCAGCGGGTGGTATATAGTGATAATGGTGTCCGTTCGTTTGTTCGTTATTCCGTCCGCCATATGGTACATACTTTGTGGCCACAACTCAACCTAGACCGCTAGAGAGCGGGGGTATGTTTTGTGAGCTTTGCTCAGTTTTTCTGTTTTTATTATTATTATTTGCATATTTGAATATACAGGTCAACTTTTTTATGTAGGTGTGTCTACTTTGCATCATCAGTGCCGAGTATTCCGAGTAGACAAAAAACTTATTTCAGAAATAATTCTTATTCCATTATTTTTCTTCCGATTTTCAGGAAGTTCGTTTTGGTTGACATGAGTTTATCTCTTTTTATTTGACTTTAAATAACTTAATATCTTCCGGCATAAGAAAAAAATCAATTCTTGTTTGAATAACAATTTCTGGAAAACTTGAATTTTTAAATAAGATTCGGAATTTCATCCCAGATTCCACATATATCTCTATGATAAATCAACACATTTAGTGTAAGCTTGTGTGCATGTAAAATTAACGGAAAATACCTGAGAAGTTGCAAGAGGTGATATCCAACTTTTCATTTTCATAGATGCTGCAAACTCAATCTGTTTTTCGCCAGTGTCAAAATATTTTTGAGCAAAGATTATTACAAATTGTTTCACATGTTTCATGTTTTAACATAACCAATTTAATTGATTTAACTCATTTAGCTAATTTACAATTAAAACAATGCCGAGTTACCGATTATGCGCTGGAGTACTCTTAATTAATCTCAGGTAATTGATAAAAAATAATAAACTTTATCAAAACAACATAAATGCAGAAATCAAAGCGCTATCGCTTTAAAGTGTAAAAAAACGTATCATTGTATATTATGCTTAATTCCATCGTTGAGAATCGGCGGCTGAACGGGCTGAATAGAAAGAGTACTTGATTTTTTTACTCTTCACTGAGAATTTAGGACTTTTAAAAAATATTTTTGTCGAATTTCGAATCCTTTCTAATTTATCCATTTATAAGCATAATTTTTGTTTCATAATATTATTTTAAACATCTCTCTGATCATTCTGACAAAGTTTGACTCATAATCAATCTCATATCGTTTTTACATCTTGTTGAATTCATATAACACAAAACCTCCCTTTTACAAATACTTCGGTTTATGGATTTCCAAATGTTTTGATTGATCTGCACTGAAGAGACATAAGTTGCCTAAATGACACTATGCAGAAACTTAACTTCGATATTTTGTTATTTATTATCACAGGAGGGAGGCCACTCCTGGTAGACTTTCAGTCCACGAGGGTTCAAACAAACCTAGTAGCCAGTACTTCGGTGCTAGTCCGAAAACCGATTTTATTTAGAAACTAACATATCTAAATTTAAGGAAAATTTTATTTTAAACTGAGGATTACTAGTATCTCCCTCATGCATAGCTCTGTCCTTGGCTAACTTTGGCTTTTCTATTTAGATTCTATTGGTATTTTGGCTTAATATAGAAACTGAATTCATGGTTTCTCATTTATCTGAAATCCAATAATTTTCTATTTAAGAACGAAACACAAACTAATCGAGCTCTCCTGGTCAATACCCGTGAAATAAAGATGCACATTTCATTTCTTTCCAGACATACTTATGAAACTACCAAAATGGAACACATAACGCATTTGGATGGTTGAATTGTAAGATTTTTCGGGTCTCTGTGACCCTTCATCTGACACATATTGCCTGACAAAAGATGTACGATCAGTTCGGCGCAGTCGAAAATTTGATTGGTAGATTGTAGATAAAAATTCGAAATGAAGATTGGTTCCTCGCTTTAAAATTGTTAAACTTCATAGAAGCTTTAAAGCAAAGGTTAAAAATCCATAAGCGTTGTTCAAAACATTTTTGTTTTACTATCATTTTTTTCTAATTAATTCAATTTATAATGGAAGTGGCACACTATTTCATTATTTAATCAAATAATGTTTTGTTCTAGAAATACCCGTAACAGACAAACAGTTAAATAAATATAGATTATAACACGTCCTTTTCCATATCGGCCCTGGTATCATCCCGAGACTGCCATATCGGCCTCGAGGCGCTAGCCGAGTGCCGATATGGGTCGAGGGATGATACCAGGGCCGATGTGGAAAAGGACATCTTATAATCTGTTTATCACATATTTAATGTAGAATTCGTAAATGATGATAAGAAAACACAATTAAATGGCATCTTTAAAAACAATGAACACAATATTTTAATTTCGATATCAAAAAATATTTCCTGAAGGAAATAATACCAGGGACGATATGGAAAATTACATCAAACGATCCGGCTAATTTTCACGTTTTAAAAAAGTAAAGAGAAAAAAAAACACTTCAAAATCCACTTTAATTAAGGGTATATTTTGCACGTATCAGAAAACGAAAATTTAAGAGTGTAGCTTGCTGCTCTGTGATAACTTATTTTCGTTGTGAATCTGTTTTCCATCTTTTATGTTTGACACAGTCTTTAAATTCATGAAATAAATGAGCATTTCCATGTTTTTTTTTTCAATTTAGTCAAGTTCTGTTTGAATCCGTTGTCAAACGTAAATACTTGATGAGGCATATAATGACCGTCAAACTACTATGACGTCATCAAAATGTGCACCAGGGCATGATAACCGGTTATTTGCCCGGGGCAGTGATATGGATGGACAAACATTACAGTTAATTGCATATGCAAAAGTCTATGTATTGCGCATAAATATGTGATAAATTATATTATCACACATTTAGTACAAATATGTACGTTTTTGCATGTCAAATAATAGCCGAAAATCAGATCAAGTTATTTGCCCTCAGGGCTGATATCGATATTTGTCCTGAAAACTCAGAATTCACTTCCGGTAATCTGTCAATCAAACTGAAGATCACTCTGTTCGATTTTTTATAGCGATGAATTAAATTGAATTTCCCTGTTATTAAATATTCTATTATTCTGATGTACAATATTAACGTTTTGACACTTCTAACGTTCATATGACGTCACGTAACTTCATTGCTATTTCGCGGGCTTTTCACAAAGGAAAATATTTTGTAGGTTGTTGTTTCAGAATGAACATAGCTGTATATTGTATTATGTCAGTTTTCATTTACACGGTCTACCTGTTTTTCTAGCTTCATAGTCGCGTCAATTGGTACTACATTATACAAAAAAAAACAAAGCAAAGAAAGGGAGGAAATTCTTTTACAAGAAATTAAAAAAATACATACAAACACACACACACACACACAAATTTGGACAAATTGACAGACAAACCTAATCAGCAGAAATGATAAGGAATTATAAAGCTTACTATACGGTACAATGATCCTCCATGTCTACATGCAGCTTTATCCTTATAGAGAATTTTCCATTTTTCAATTTAATACAACATTATTTTTTGGAAAGATTACCGTAAAGGACATTGTATATATGTTTTACAGCACAATTACTCTTCTCTTAATTTAAAAAAATATAGTTGTTATCCGTGATCATATTAATTTTGTTAAATGCTAAAATTATTGTTAATGTTTGACATCTTATTTTATTCTTCAACGTTTAAAATATGTGATAAATAAATCTCAATACCGTCCCTGGTATTAGCCCTCGACCCATATCAGCCCTCAGGCTACGCCTTCGGGCTTGATATGGGCGTCTCGGACTAATACCAGGGCCGGTATGGAAAATGACATGTAATTATCTATAAGTACAGCATTTTGCATTCAGCATTTTGTTTCAGCCTAGCGCATGTAGGAGGATAGTTAAAGCAAAGTAGCATGAAAGGAACTCATCCTGGGGAAAACGGAAATATTGTTTGTGCATGGTATGTTTAACTATCTCCTTCCAAAAATATTTTCCTAGAAATTCATTGAACTAATCAACCGGAACTTTTAAAATATTACGTAATAAAGAAAGAATATTAGGGTATACTTACATGTAGCCCACCAGGATATATCAAATGAACCGACATCATCGATAGTATCAAAATGGTTTAATAATTCCAACTGCATCAAGACCACGTCAAAATGATGCTACAATAGGTGAAGATGCTAACCTTACATGAAAGTATTTGTCAAGTCTAATTAAGAAGAAGAAAGCCGAAATCTTGCTGGGTGGGTGAAGAAATGTGTTTTAGCTTCTGGAATTTTATTTGTCTAATTTTGATTTTTTTTTCAAAAAAGATCTAATTATTTTGAAAAAGGTTCCTGATGTTGTAAAAAAATGAAACTATGCACATATAGACCCTCCATATATCGGACATTACTTAACCGTTTATTGTACATCTGTGTTTTGTTAATACACGAGGAGCCTATGTAGATGTATTCTTTTCTGTTTTTGCGCTAATTTATGATAATTAGATTAATTAATTCCCAATACACTTACGGTTATAGATCATTTAATTATTTTACCATGACGTGTTATATATTATTTATTATTTGATGTAACTAGACCTATCTCATCAAATCAATAGATGACGACACGTCTTTTTTGTTTTATTTGTTTTTGCTTGTTTTTTGTTTGTTTCTTTTTTGGGGGGAAGGGTTGTTTGAATTTTTGTTTTGGTTTGTTTTTTTTTACGTTTTGATTTTTCTTATATTTGTCTTTTTTATTTTGTTTTATTGCTGCATCAAAGGAAAATAAACTAGAGCTGTTGCCGAAGGCAGCCAGTTATACCCCCCCCCGCTTACTGAACCCTGAATCAATATGGCAAGTGTAAATTTAAGTGTGTGTGGACATTAGTATAAAGCATATATATATTGGACACCAGCAAAGTCTGTGTGTGAATCTAAATACTATGCCTTTTATGGGATATGTACTTTAGTAATTGTTTCCTTTTTAGAGTAAGAAGTATTCTACGTTTGTGACAAAGCTAAAATAGGTATTTTAAAAACAATGTCGTATTGTGAAACAACGGCAGTAGAATACCAAAGGAAGAAGGGAAGCGATGACTACAAAAATCGAAGCCAAAAGACATGGTAAAAGCGGCAACAGATAAAAACCAAGACAAAACAAGTACGTGAGACAGCTACAATGCACAGAAATAAAAAGATAACATTAAGAACTAAGGCACTCATAGTGTGAACTCCCATGAAAACCGGGAGCGACATCAGGTGCTCCGGGGGGTAAGCATGTCCTGCTCCGCTAGCGGCACCCGTCACACTATCAGTGAGTCAATCGAGGGTTGAGTAAAATCCGGTTATGTCAAATCCGTGTGAAGACGTGAAATCTAGCTGAAAATGTTTTCATTTGGGACACAGAAACGTCATATCTGTCAATAATTTCATGTATATCTGTTCCGTACAGCGATTGTTGCAGCATAAGATACATAGCGTGTGAAATGTAAAAGAAATACCGCAAATATAAGAAATTAGATTTTTTTACCGTGGCTGTGTCATTACACATCTTTTTTTTTTTTATATTTGAACGTCACCTAAACGTTATCCAGGTTAATAGGGGTGACCCTTTCAGTGTTAATTAATACATGTAATAGTAACAGATCTATGTTTAGTACACTCTCCTCAGTGCTATTGACAATGTTTACAAAAATGCTGTTCTCTATCTATCTTATTATATTTACATCTTTCAGTTTCTGATATATGGTCACTTATTCTCATTTTAACAATTTAATTTTCTGTTTTCAAAATTTCAATTTACAGCATGAACTTGTCTTATTAATTGTTAATAGTACTAATATGACTCTCTTCTTTCGCTTTGGAACAAAGCTATGTTCTAATTTCAACAATATTGTTTAGCACATGCGTGTATTTTTTTTTTACAAAAGGACATTGTACAGTTTCACATTTTATTCACTCAATATTCATTTACTGCATAATTTGTGTAAATAAAGTTTTAAATAATGAATCAACCAAAAAGCTGCATCAAATAATGATAATAATAGAAAATTACAACAGATACTGAAACTGAAATTGACATAACCGTTACCTAGCAACGAATGTCTTGTTGTTATGAAATCTTATCGATGTTGCATATCATGCTCTACAATTTAAATATCATTTTTTTTACTGAAACTGAAATTGACATAACCGTAACCTAGCAACGAATGTCTTGTTGTTATGAAATCTTATCGATGTTGCATATCATGCTCTACAATTTAAATATCATTTTTTTCAGTTTTTACGTCAATAAGATTATAAATATGAGTTTTTTTCCTCTTCTTTTCCCTTTTTGGCTTCAAATATAACTTAACTAAGCAGTCATAACCTGTCCTTGATAAACTGGAGTTTTCTATGTATCGTGTGCGTTTTTGTCACATGTACATTCACTCCATATCCTTTCATTTTTACCTATATAAATCAGAAATACAACCAGCTCACACTTATACGATCTTCAATTTTAAAATATCCGTGTTTTACGTTTTTATAACAGATTATTTGTATTAATTCATAAGCTTATGACCAACTTGTATTAATAAAAAAACGAATATATATTTCTCTATGTCCATTTAAGTGATTTTGTATGCAGTTTTCCGACATATTTTAATTCTATTGTCAAACCCAATATTTCCCTCTAAGAGCCGCTTCGAATGTTCCAAATTCTTGTTACTATATATTAGAATCGAAATAGATTATTGCAATTGGGCTCTATGCGGATAAGAACATGGTCAGACTTTATATATGCGTCTTCATTTTATACCTCGCTATCGCTCGGTATAAAATATTGACAAAAATATGATCTGCGCATGTTCTAATTACGAGGACAATTGTGCAAATGAAGAGGACATTTGCGCAAACGAAAAGAGGACATTTGCGCAAACGATAACCTGATATTATTTTAATAATTTTTAACCAAACTTTATTCAGCATATTTTTTTTATTCATATGCTCTCTTCCGTAGACGTTAGCTGGACTTTTTCCCGTTGTCCCCTGCCCCTGCTCACCACGGGGAGGTTGAAATAGTGGAGTAGTGATATTTCATCATTGTTGTATTGTCGACAGGTTTCCAAAGGACTTTTAAGTTTTCCTTTTCAATTCTAGGAATTACAGTTTGGTCATTAATGTATCTAATTTTGGTGTAGCTGATATTCTGTTGCTCAAAAACAGTTTTCAAAAAACTAATCTTTTATATGTATATTTCAATACTTGTTTTATAAAGAACTGACAACAAAAGGTAACTAAAAATCCTTTGAGCAAACGTCCACTTTTGCTTTGTGTAACTGTCCACTTTTCATTTGCGCAAATGTCCTTCTGTTTTTCAGGTAAATTTGCGCGAATGTCCATCGCCCGAGACGCCCAATTCGCATAGAGCCCGCTTGCAATAATCTATTTCTTAATTAAACGACACTCGGTAACTATTCCACTTGCTCAATAAACTTCAAGGAGATAATGAAATACAGAGGGGAGACTGAATTATCTTAGTTACACGTTCTATTTGAAAAAAAAACAGTCAATAAAACGAAGTTTTCTTAAAACATAAAATGTATTTTAAGACATTACATTGCTGTTCAGTGTTATTACGTAATTCTTATTAAAAGTCAGTTTTTCAGTGATAAATTACAAACATCAAATGAAATTGTCGACAGTCAGCTATTAAAGATGACAAACAACTGGAGTAGTTAACTAAGTTTGATTGAAACTGAAAATTGAATACAAGATAAAATACATGACAGAACACTATTGATGTGGCAGAGCGTTGCGTTATTTTGAAAGATTGCCCAGGCATGATTGAAGAAATTGTTCTAAAGTTTAAAAAAAATTCAATTCTGATAAATCAATCACTAGCTCAGCTTAATACAGAACTTCTCAAATAATAAGGGCAAGCACATTTACTTGGACAACCAAAAATGAGGGATTTGAAACACAGCGTAATACTATAAAATTATTGCACTTCTATGAGAACAATATGATGTTTAATGGAGCAATAAAGTGATATTGAACGAGGGTTTACCCGACTTCAATATTATCTTTTGCGCTTCATTTAAACCAATATTAATCGAGTATAGAAGTGCCATAATTGTTTTATTATATCTGATTGACACAATTGAAGTCATTAATGACATCCCAAAGGGGTGTGATAGATATATTGTGGATGTGGAAGGTGGTGGCATGGAAATGTCAATCAACGTTACTGTGCAATATCATGATTTATTATTATCAACATATTATGGAACAGTAAATTTCTATACTTTATACACAGAAACCAAAGTACAAATATAATATTTAGTCAGGCCGATAAATGATTTGTAAAAAAAAAAATTAATCTCTTCATCCAACGAAACAAGAAAGGTCTAATTGGATTGTTTTCCATTGTAGCAAATTTGCAATAAGTGCGTAAATTGTGGTTTAAGTGTCTGTCATATTTATACATCTCAGGATTATCTTTAAAGTTAGTATACTGGTTGAAAAAGAATTGTTGAATACGGGTGCAAAATTTCATTTCCACCCTCCCATGCAGTGCTTCAGAAAAAAGCTCAAAGTTGATGGCTTTTCTAAACATCCTCGCTCTATTTTTAGTAATGAAATGGATTTCATACCACGGGATCAAAATGGGATTAAACGGATCATTTCATATCGAGGAAATATACACCTTTGAAATCAATTATTTGATAGTTCTCCTTCAAGAGTTCGTTTCTGTAATTTTCGACTATATTTTATCGTCGCGAGGTTAATTTTTGTGTGATCGCTGTGGACGCATTTAGCACCAACTATAAACAATAAAACTACGATACATACCCTATTACCGGCAATCCCATCTACAGTGGCTATCACATCTACAGATATGTAACCAAGTTTGCAGTGACAGACCGTAAGTCTTTTGTTGTATCATTATTTTGTTTATATCCCATTGAACCTTTCCATCCCATTGAACCTTTCCATTGTTTTTGCTATTTATTTTATATGTATAGGTTAACATATGAGTCAAATACTACTGTAGGAAGTATCATAGATCGGGAGTTTTCGCTGAATTAAAGTACATTTTTAAAGATTATTACACGGGATCGTCCGAAATATAGTTTAATTTTGCAATAACACGGAAATTAGCTGTAGTATTTTAATACATATAAAAATATAGGTCTTTATTTATTATATATCAAAAACTGTCATTCATTTGCCTCCTCATATGGACGAAATCGTCATTTCATTTCAGAGGTAACACTTTATTGGCTATCACAAACAACAGATATATTTATCACTGACAACAGATTATAACTGCGAAGTGGCAATCCCGAACTCATATAGTAATCATGCCATTTGATTATAATTAATCACATTTATCACTTTGGTGTCATGTTTTTCTTACATTTTAGGGCTGTGAACAATGTTATGACCATAAACATTTTCAAAAAAGTGTTGATAGAAAGCAGAATGTTCAGTTGTAAACAACTTGGTTTCGTTCAAAAGTTATTGTGAGGATAGTAAAAAAAAATGAAACTTTAAAGGGCATAGTCCTAGAACCAACTACATGTATATCTTTGAGCTTAACTTAGACTTGGCATGACTTCTGTTTTAAAGAACTAAAACCAAGTTTAAGACGCAACGTTATTTCTTAAACATGTTATCATGGGAAACCTTCGACGGAAACGGACGGGAAGACAGACAGAAGAACTCAAGAACGGACACATAACTCAGGTTTTTACATTATACCCTACGACTTTGTGAGGCGGGTATAAAAACCATAAAACACTTAGGTTAAATGTTTGTTGACTCCTAGGTTATACGGCAGTGCGGTTAGTATTTAAGAAATAGATTATTGCAAGCGGGCTCTATGCGAATTAGAACATGGTCAGACCTTATATTTGTCTTCATTTTATACCTCGCTATCGCTCGGTATAAAATATTGACAAATATAAGGTCTGCCCATGTTCTAATTCGCATAGAGCCCAATTGCAATAATCTATTTCGATTCTAATATGTTTAACAAGAGTTTTGAACATTCAAAGCGGCTCTTAGAGAGCAATATTGGGTTTTGCACTAGAATTGAAATATGTCGGAAAAATGCATACAAGCTCACATAAATGAACATAGAGAAATCTATATTCGTTGGTTTATTAATACAAGTGGCTCATAAGCTTATGAATTAATACAAATAATCTGTTATAAAACATATAAAATACGGATATTTTAAAATCGAAGCGGGTATAAGTGTGAGTTGGTTGTATTTCTGATTTTTATGACTGCTTAGTTATGTTATTTTGACGCCAAAAAAAGGAAAAGAAGAGGAATAAAACCCATATTTATAATTTTATTAACGTTGGAAATTAAAAATATTATATTTTAATCGTAGAGCATGATATGCAACATCGATAAGATTTCATAACAACAACACATTCGTTGCTTGGTTACGGTTATGTCAATTTCAGTTCCGAGTCTTAAATTTAGTAACTGTTGTAAATTTCTATTATTGTAATTATTTCATGTGGATTTTTGGGTAATTCATTATTTAAAACTTTATTTACATGAAATTAAATGAATATTGAGTGATTAAAATGTGAAATTGTACATAACGAATATCCTTTTGTAAAAAAATATACGCATGTGCGAAAAAATATTGTTGGAATTAGCACATAGCTTTGTTTCCAAAGCGAAAGAAGAGGGTCATATTAGAATTCCCCATTTTGAATTCGAGTTTTCTTCATTTTTTATTTATTTTCCTTCATATCATTTCATTGTTTATCAGTATAAAAAAAAGTGATATTTCAGTTCCAGGTTATAGTGAGCCATATAGATACGACCGGAACTGTTTTGGAGGGGGTGTTTTGATATACATTTCAAATGAACTATTTGCATCACGCAGATATGATTTGGAATTTGCAGGTGGTGAGTTAATATGGTTAGAAGTAAAATTCCCAAGATATAAAATTTTGATTTGTGCTGTATACAGACCACCAGGGTCTGATAACCCTTTCTGGGACAATTTTCATGCGTCGATTGAAAAAGCGCTAGATATTAGTTCTCGTATTGTGATAACGGGTGATCTTAATGTTGATCTTTTTGCGGAAAACTATAATCGTTTAAACAATATTATGGAAATCTTTAATTTTGAAAATTGTATTACCGAACCGACTCGTTTGAATGCCTTGTTAGATCCCGTATTTTTCTCAGATGAGTGCGAAATCACTTTTGCAGAAGTTATACAGGTTGACAGATGTAAAAGTGATCATAATGCAACTAATGTTTCTATTCAAATCCCCTTTAAGTTAAATACAAATTACCAGAGAGAAATGTGGCTATATAAACATGGCGATTTTGAAAGTTTGAATTTGGAAATTGCTCAATTTGATTGGGAAGCATTTCTACTGAATGCAAGAAATATCGATGAAATGGCGCAAAAATTTTCCGAAAAATATATCGAAATGGGGAAAAAATATATTCCGACTAAGATTGTAACCGTACGACCAAACGATAAACCGTGGTTTAACTCGTCAATACGTAAAGAAATGCGAATTAGAGAAAGGTTACACAAACAAATTAAACAATCTAATCGACCAACATTATTTGCTAAATATAAAACGCAGCGTAATAAGGTTAACAATATGGTAAAGTATGCTCGCGAGCAATTTTTCATTAATGCCAATAATTTACTTGACAAGAATATGTCTAACAATTCGAAGGGGTACTGGAAATTAGTAAAAATTCTAAGTAATGGTAAGATAACTTCTAGTATACCATTTAGCTGTTAATGACGATGAAAAAGCAAATCTTCTAAATAACTTCTTTTGTTCAATATCAAACGTGAATGACTCAAATATAAGGACCCCTGATTTTGACAAAAGAACTAATAATACATTAGATATTATTGACTTATCAATAAATGAAATTAAAGATATAATCGATTGTCGGCAATTAGGAAAAGCAGTTGGACACGATCATATAAGTCACAACTTGCTGAAAAAAACTTCAGCTACTGTCTGTATACCTTTACAGATAATATTTAATTACTCAATGCATAATGGTTTATATCCACATTTCTGGAAATCCGCAATTGTTATTCCAATTTTTAAAAAGGGAGACAAAACCGATCCAACTAATTATAGACCAATAAGTTTGTTAAGTTGTGTTGGTAAAGTTTTTGAGAGAGTTGTGTTCAAATACATATATAATTTTTTATTGGATAATTCTTTATTATATAAATATCAATCAGGATTTATGCACGGCCATTCAACAGTTCACCAACTTATAGAAATATATCACAATATTTGTTTAGCTTTGGAAAATCGACAGTATACATGTACTGTTTTCTGTGACATTTCTAAAGCGTTTGACCGCGTCTGGCATAGAGGTCTGGTTAAAAAAATCGAAGCTTATGGTATTTCGGGGAATCTTTTGAAATGGCTTGCTAATTATATTCGAGACAGAGATCAAAAAGTAATGATTAAGAATTATTTATCGGATAATGGGAAAATTAATGATGGTGTTCCACAAGGGTCTGTTTTAGAACCTCTTTTATTTTTAATCTATATCAACGATATTGTTGACAATACCGAAAGC
>MJUU01040432.1:0-12777 GCA_002080025.1 Modiolus philippinarum
CATTTACTCTTTTCAGACATTCATCTTGTCCTATCAGCTTTAAAAAAATACAAGGAGAAGGAAATATTACATGTTGCAAGAGCATGGAATTACTGCCTTAATAATTCAATTGCCTTGAAAATTTGTTATAGTCTTTATGAGTTAATAAAACAGTTATTGCTGCGGTCAAGGAAGTAGCAAAACTTCTATTGTAATGAAGTCAAGATTAACACCCCAATCTTACACAATGTGTTAGATTCATCGATGTGAAATGTCTACATTGTAGATATATCAGACGTGAAAATCTGACAAATGTATACAATGTTGTCTTTGCCTTAATGTCGGTAAATTGAAAGTTTTGCCACTTCCTTGACCGCAGCAATATTTCATGCCCCATTTCAGGAAATAGCAAAACTGTTGTCTCTCAATGCTGGAAATGATTTGTGAACTGTTGCATTCCACCTCGGCCTCGGGCAACAGTTCACAAGTCATTCCCATTTACCTTAGGACAATATATATTATCATGCAAATTTGGCCAGTTATTGCAATTTGAAAGGTGTAAAAACTTCTTAAAAGGCAACCACATAGAGGAAGTCTTCTTAAGAAGTTTTAAGCCTTTCAAATCGCTATAACTGGCCAAATTTCGCTTGATAATTATTTTGTTCAAATTTGCAGATGAAAAAAATGTCCACCTTTATGTTTTTCATTCTACATACATGCATAACATCACTTGAATACACGCTACATTATCAGATTGTTGATTTTTGTAACTGCATGACAGGCATAACAGGAGGCGTTGACTGAAAAAGAATTTTAAACCACGTAATTTTCATTCATAATTGCCTGCATTTTGCTGGGAATGTTAACATCAATTTATACACAAAAACTTGATAAATTACGGCCTTGGATAAAGCTTAGACGTACAGTACACAACAGATAAAACTGAAGTTCATTACGGCATAATATCTCATCAAGTTGTCCACGTTGGATAACTGGACATTAAAATGACCTATATTTATCGATTGATTCCTCTGTGTACATACATCGGTCGAGTGTAATCATAAGTTTCATTTGAGCAAATGAAAACAATTCTCAGAGGTCAAAGGGGGTGGATTTCCTGCCATACATTCATTCACAAGTACATGTATAACCTTACAAAACAATTTTCATTCATAAAATCTGATTTTCCCATCATACAACAAATTTTTCCAGAGGTATCTGTTGTCGAAATGACAACTGAAGCCAATGAAAAGATTTTTAAGAGGTCAAATTCGTACAATAGTTTTTGTTGTTCCTTCAAAGGCACAAAATAAGTATGTTGTTGGTAAAGCATTCAATATTGTATGCAGACGACTCAACTATTCATAAGTCTGGAAAATGTATTCAGCATTTGGAAACTATAGGAAGATATACACTGCACTGAATAATGGTGTAAAGACAACAAAATGTTTATAAATTGTTCAAAAACTAAATTTATGATAATTGGTTCAAAACCAAAACTAGACAACCTAAGATATGAACCTTGTTTAGCATTAAACTCAGTACCAATACAAAGGTCACTGTGTGAAAAGGTACTAGATGTTAAAGTTGATCCTACTGTACAGTGGTCAGATCAAATGGATCATGTTTGTGCCAAAATCTCCTCTTGAATATAACTTTTTACAAAAATTAAACAATATCTCAATCTTGAGGCACGGAAATTATTTTATACAGGTGTTATGAAGAGAAATGAAATAAAGATGCATTGTGTTCCGTTACGTGTTTAATCTCAGAATATGTTTACTGTATAATGACGTTACAAACGATACATAAACAATACTATAGACAATATATGTGTGTGTTAACGTTCTATGTTGGTGCCGTATTCTCGACATTTTCCTGGCCGGAAAAGTGAAAAAACATTTCATGTATAAATTAAAATCAATAAATTATTGTCACGTTAAACAATCAATGAACTGGTGCTCAAATTCACATTTCACATAGACTTGTATGATGTTTTTCGTTGCATCGTTTACATCTATTCACTGAGATACAGTCCGAAACTGAATGCTTTCTCAAACAGTTGACGCACAGTTGTTTTTTCTGAATAATGTTGTGTCGAGAGTTTACATCCATAAATACATCACAATCTCCTGGAAAGTGTAATTTTCCACAATACACACAATCGCGAGTCTTCATATCTTGTTTCCTTCCAAAGTTTCTGTTACAATGTTGTTGCTGAATAGTGTTGGCTGATGTTAAGAGAGTACTTGTAGCATATAGACTTGTATTGTCTGAACAATGACCTGCTTCTAGTATGTGGAGTTCTTTTGTTATTGCTTTTCTAAATGTAAATAAGTTTATGTTATCACCTCCCTTCTCATTATTTCTAATATCAGACGGAAGTTTGCTAAATGCAATAGGAACGAAAAGCGCTCCGTACATCTCTTGTGTTTGTCCTAAACATTCCAACCCTCTTATGTATGTCTCAATACGATCCGCGTAGTTGCGTAAACTAACGACTTCATTAGACGGCGGTGGCAGGTCCATTAGAGCTTTCATGTAAGAATTTATTAATTTGTGTGGCTGTCCAAATCTTTCCCGTAATAGGCTTACTGCTGTTTCATAATTGGCATTTGTAAGAGCAAATCCTGCAATGGTCTTTGCAGAAGCTCCAACAAGCTGAGCTTTTAAGTAAGCAAATTTCTGAATTGGTGTTAGTGTGACATTACAATGTATACTTGACTCAAAAGAATCTCAAAATGTGTTCCAATGCAGAATATCTCCGTTAAATCGCGGCAGTTCTAATTCAGGCAATATGTGATTACTAGCGTAGACATAGTTGTTTGGTACTTGGATAAAAACATTGTTATTACTCTCAATAGTTTGACTTCTTGTAACATTATCTGTGTGAACATATGATGTATTTGTATTAATTATATTCGGAACAAAGCAATCAGCATTTACATTCAATGTTTTGTTAACATGCCTGTCTTGTGTTTCATTTTCAAAATACTTGTGCATTTGTCTAATTTTGAGTTCTAGATCAAACATGTACTCATCTGAGTCTAGTATTTCCTGTTCCACGTCCTCATCCTGTAGAATATCCACTATTTTGTCGTTTAAATCTTGTAAAATCCTCTGTTTCTTAACAATAAAGTCAAGAATAGTCCAAATCTGCTCTGAATCGATGTCTGTTCTATCCTTCATTCCATCAAATTTTGATAGAATTCTTGTAATTGTTCCTTTATGTCCTCTCCATTGAGACTTCAGTTTGTTTTCCATCGTATAGTGTAATACAATTCCCTTTTGGTCACGGCATCAAATGTTATGAAGAGAAATGAAAAAAGATGCGTTGTGTTCCGTTACGTGTTTTAATCTCCGAATATGTTTACTGTATAATGACGTTACAAACGATACATACAACAATACGTTACTATAGACAATATATGCCTGCATTACCGTTCTATGTTGGCGCCGTATTCTCGACAACAGGTTATATCCTTCCATTAATTGATTACTGTTGTATTGAATGGAGTTCCTGCAGTAAAAGTAATCTTGATCATATAATAAAACTACAAAAAAAGAGTTGTCAGATTAGTACTTGATGCAGATCCCCTTTCCCCATTATATCCCTTATTCAAAAATTTAGGATGGATGAAAGTCTCCACCACCAAGGATTCAATACCATAAATACATGCTCCTCTTCAAATGTTTACAAAATGAAGCTCCATAAAATTATATATCTTTCTGATTTAAATCCCTACCATCTTAGAGAAGTAACAAGTGGAAATTTGTATATCCCAAAGCCAAAAACTGAAACATACAAGAAATCATTTTTATGTTCAACATCAGTTCTTTGGAATAATCTACCAACAAACATATGTAAATCGTCTAGCTTTGAAGTTTTCAGGATAAAAATTAAAGATTATATTTTAAATGGTTGAAAACATACATGTACTCAGGTGTTTCATAAGGATGATACACTAATAAACTGTGAGAAAATAATACTTCAATTTGAATTGCATTTGTTATATATTTCTTGTATTTTTTATGTATTGCATTTATTATTTGTATTTATCATATATTTAGTTATAAATACAAGAATCCTGCATGTGTAATACAGACTTCATGCTTCGTCCTGTATCTTCACCCCGTGATGATATCGATATCAGTCACGGCTGCTACCCTTTATTACACACCTAAAAAATCTGTATCAAAGGTCACGTGTTATTTTAATAAGAAAACTACTAAGACCTTTGTTCTTTTTCAAATATATGATAAACAGTGTATGACATGGGTAAATCCGTATTACATGCTGTATCAACCCTCGACCAATATCATCCCTCAGGCAAGCCTTCGGGATGATATTGACGTCTCAGGTTGATACAGCATGTAATACGGATTTACCCATGTAATATTCTATATTTATTTTAAACATTATGTATTTTATTGAAATGAGGCCCTCAGGGAAGATTGGTTGTACCAACTGTGTTTACCCTCTGTAAATATAATAGATAGTTTTTTCACATTGAATATTATTATATTGTCTCTTTCATACTTAGTATCAGCTTTGATTATAAAATTTGTGCCATACATTGTAGCATTATAAGAATGGAAACCATAGCCTCCCACTCTAATTATCACCCTTGCTATTTTTGCATATATTATGGCTAACCTGCATTTGAATAAATAAACAGACAAAAGCAACTAGGCCCATAGAATAAGGCAGCCATGTTTTTTCTCTGTATTATTATTGTTATAATTAAACACACAACGTATTGTATCTACAAAAGAAAGTATTTCTCTTGCCATATACTGCTGTCAATAAAAATATTGAAAGAAATTCCTATTACTAAGTATGTCACTATCAGAATATTAGGTAGAAGTGCAAGTACTGGTAGTTTTACTATATACACCACCAATACATAATTTACATCCCCATTCTTGCGTATCTGACAAAAAAAGGAATTTGCTATGGGAAAATTGGCAAAATGATATCAAATGTTTGATAACAGTTAAATTTGATCAAATATGCCTCTTTTATAATGTTTATTGGGTAACCATTAGGATTAAAAACCTTTTCAGCCAAATCCAGTTCTTTTAAAGGGAGATAATTTGCATTAAAATAATAGGGAAAAATCAGTTTCTCGCCATTTACTGAAAAATGAGGGGGCAGACAGGGCTGAGGGAGACCAGGAAAAAGGGGGCAAGAGAAAGGGATGGCAGAAAGAAGAGAGGAGGCAGGAGAAACAAGAAAGGGGGCAGGAGTAAGAGGGTGGGAGAAAGGATATAGATACCCCCTGTAATAATTGTATAATTGTTCAAAATATAAAATAAAATTTGGGGGTCACTGTGCATTTAAGCACAAAAACTGAAATTGAAAATTAAAGGATTTTTCAAAGAAATTATAGGGAAAATGATTATGTTAGAGGATAGCTTTAAAATTCTCTTAAGGAATTTGTTCATACTTTATATGTGTTTTGAGATCACTACATAGTTAACATATAGAAAATAAAAATTAGGGGTCACCGTTGAAATAAGAGAGATAAATTACGAAACGTTAATTTCTGTAGTGATATCTATATGAAATACTTTTATCAAATTATCTCCCTTGTTTTATTTCTGTGTTCTGTAAATCCAGCAACAGATTCAAAACATATGTGTTTTAGTTCACCTTTTCTAATGAAAATGTTGCAAAAGTGATAAGGAATAAATATTTTATATACTTTGGCTTCTTTTCATTTTAGATAATTATTTTGTTAAATATCTTAAGGAAATGAAACCTACATGAACAACTATCATACAAAAATGGCAGAATAATACCACTGAGACACCTTAAGTGATGAAATGTGAAAATGAAACTATCATGAATATTTTGATGCAACTGAATGCTTCCTCAGTAGCTCAACAAACAACTGTGTATTCAAAACTGCACAAAATGAAATTTATTTAGAAAACTGGAAAAAATGGCATGAAAATTTCCAGTATACCATGATAACATTAGGTATAGATATTAGCTAAAAGCACTAGTAATTTTTGATAGTATATACAAGCAACACATGATCGTCACATGATTAACATACCCACTGGTTTGTGCTGGGTCCGTCACTTTCTCCGACTATCTTTCCATCACCTCTAAATAAAACTATTTTTGACTTTGTTGCGCCACTGAAATGAAACAAAATAATTAAGGCCATAAAGACAAGTGGAGATAAATAAATGTTGAATAAAAAAGGATTAATTCATTAAAATGATTACATAAAATTGAATAAATAGGTAAATTAATATGTTTGTTGTAATATTTATAGTAAATTAAAAATGTACATGTATAAGAAAACTAGATGTGTCAGAAACACAAGAATGTCCCAAACTGATAATGATATGGGTAACTCATAAACTAAACTTACAGGGAATTTTAAAGAAATGCTGGAAGACTGTTATTCATGAAATTTTTAAATCCAAAGGGCATTAACTCCTTCAAAAAATCAAAAAATCATGATGACACTCAATCGCCATATGTAACTTATCAGGGTGACCTCATTTACAAATACTGTATAGAGGGTGGTTTTTGCGAGAGTCTTATTTTCTCTATATTTGCAAGGTTTCTAAAAGCACAAAAATAAAAACTTGCCAAATTAAAGTCAGTATACTGGTAGCTCATATCTTCGTGGTATGTAGTAACGGTGACGTAACAGTTAAAAATTTGGTTGAAATGAACGTGAATACCACAAAGAAGTGGAACCCATGGAGAAGTAAGAAGGGAGTATATATCTTTATACATGTCTTTTCCTTACACAATTTTCCATTCGCGAAAAATTTATGAACCCTAAATTTTAATACCTCTCTTCCATATTTTCGGGAAACACCATCGCCAAAATTGACAACCGCAAAAATTACCTGCTATACAGCATCAAATCAAGACAATGCCTCAAGTGATATTCAAAAGAAGTCTGTACTGTTGTTATTTCATGACGTTTTACAGTCTAAAGGAAAATAAGTTTTTTTTTTTTTTAACTCCTGCAAAAATTAATGTAGTTAGAAATTACAAACATCACATAGTAATTAAGGAAAGTTTTTACCACATATGTGATGTCGAATTGTCGAATTGTCGAACTTATGAATTATGCAAATTTGCATACTAATTACTGGATATTCGGATGCCAATAAACAATCATGTCATAAATCACTTGAGAAAATATACAGTTTTAAAACTCTTACAAATTTCTTACTTCTGCATCAATTTGTTTGTAAAATACCTTATGGAGGAAAGAAAATTCATATTCTTTCTGCAGATTTAGAGTTTAAATTCATTGGAAAAAAAATTGAATGCCAATTATTCAAATTAACAACATTCTATAAAATGGAAAAAGTGATTGGAAAAAAATAACGGCATTTTCTTTCCAATCTGAAAATTTTCAAAAGATGTATACTACCATTTTCAATATTAGTATATAGATTTTAATCTAGAAAGAATTTTTTTCAGTTACATCCGCAATTAAAAAACAAATACAGGTAATTAATGATTACAAAGTTCACTCCGTTTTAGCAAAAGCTGAACTATCATAAAAAGTAAATGCATAAACATGGTTGATAGGTTCTACTGAATACAGTAACAGAGTAATGAACTAAGCTCACACCTAAATTTAAATGTAAGTCACTCAAATGGAAAATGTGGGTCAAAGTGACCTTATTTTGCCTGGATGCTGACCAACCATCAGAGATGCATGCAAGGTTTAGATGACCCTACCATGTGCAGTGACTGAGATCTGAACTTGGACATAAACTTAAATGTAAGTTACTTAAACAAAAAATGTTGGTCAAAGTGACTTAATTTGGCCTGGATGCTGCCCTACCATCAGAGATGCATGCATCCCACCATCATAGTTTTGTCCTCAGCTATATTTGGTATTACAGATTATTCAGATTTCGTTGGGCTCTATGCATTTTAACCATTTTTGAAATTATGGATTTCCTTTGTTTGGGTTCTAGTGCTGCTGATAAGGAATACATTTCCAAAATGGCCATACAGCTCATTAAAATTATTGCAGTTGGAGTTAACATATGTGTTATGGTCTAATGTTCATTTACTCCATATCCTTTCGTAAAATATGTGCAAGGTATGATGATCATACCATGTACAATGATTGAGATGTAAACTCAGTCATTAACTTCAATGTAAGTCACTCAAGATAAAGGAAAATGTGGTCAAAGTGACCTAAGTTTGCTTGGAAGCTGACTTACCATCAGAGATGCATGCATGTGCATGGTATAATGTTCCTTCCATGTGCAGTTACAGAGATCTGAATTTAGCTGTAAACTTGAATGTAAGTCAATCAAGCAAAAAATGTGGGTCAATGTGACCTAATTTTGCCTGGATGCTAACCTACCATCAAAGATGCAGGCATGTGCAAGGTTAAATGATTCTACCATGTACAATGACTGAGATCTGAACTCTGACATAAACTTGAATGTAAGTCACTGAAGCAGAAAATGTGGGTCAAAGTGACCCAACTTTGCCTGGATGGTGACATTATTATTATACCATCAAAGATGCATTCATGTTCACGATTAGACCATCCTGATATTTATAGTTATTGCAATGAACTTGGATATAAATTTGAATACAAGCCAGTCAAGCAGAAAATATTTGTCAAGGTGACCTAATTTTAATAGAGGATGCGAGTCAAGCCAAGGTACATGTATACCACCAGGTGGTGTACCTGCATTCAAAGTTTAATGATCATACCCTGCATAATCACTTAGATATACACCAAAATTTGGACACTGACATAGACATGGATGCTCTGGGAACTCCAAGAGACATACCTGCCAACTTTCCCTATTTATGGGGCTTTCCCCCATAAAAGCATCATGTTTGAAATTTTCAGAGAGCTATTCTTTCTTCCTTACATAACAAAATATTCACTTGAATATTGCGTGAGGATATGATAAAAGCATTAAATTTTCTTCTTGATAATATTTTTGTTCGTTTCGGTGATACAGTCTATCGGCAAAAAATAGGTATTCCTATGGGTACCAACTGTGCACCTCTAATAGCAGATTTATTTCTTTATTGCTACGAGTCACAATTCATGGCAAAAATTCAAAAAGACCCTTCTAAACAGTATTTAGTGGATAAATTTAACAATACATATAGATATTTGGACGACATTTTGGTTTTAAACAATCCTGAATTTTCTAAATTTACAGATGAAATTTATCCTGCAGAACTTACTTTAAATAAATCCAATAGCAGCAGTGATTATACTCCTTTTCTTGATCTTGATATATCAATAAATCAAGGAAAGTTAAACACTAAGGTTTATGAAAAAAGGGATGATTTCTCCTTCCCTATAGTCAATTTTCCCCATCTCGACGGCGATGTTCCGTTAGCCCCTTCTTACGGGGTCTACATTTCACAACTTGTTCGATATGCACGAGTATGTAGTGATGTTTCTGACTTCAACGAGCGAAATCTTTGTCTCACTGAAAAACTAAATCCGCATCAAGGGTTTAGATATCATATATTGATAAAAACATTCTCTAAATTTTATTATAGATACATTGACTTATTAAGAAAATTTGGTTCTACATGCAGGGCTCTTATACATCAGGGCATTTCACATCCAAACTTCTATGGCAATATCATTTACAAAGCGCATAAATTCAAAAATTGTCCTTCAAAACTTATAAATCCGTTGAACAAACTTATTCATAAAGGATATAAATACAGCATTGTTGTTAAATCGTTACTTCTGGTTTTTGTTGGCAAAAATATTGATCATCTCCTAAATGCTTTACACCATAACTAAATTTAAACAATTTTTCATATTGGCAGTATTTGGCATTGCACAATATCATGTTCTTCTTTCATAATTGATGACGTTGTTATACCAAATCTATTTAGAAGTATTTTAATTGAAGTTTCATATGTAAGAAGGCTTGATATCATAGTCAACGGAAATTATGTCCTTCGCTAGTTGTCAGTAACTGCGAGCATTTGTCTGGACAGCACCTGTGTGTATTGTCTTCATGTTTTATGTACTTCATTGTAAAGGTGCTCGTCTTGATAAGTTGGACTTTTTTCTAGTTTGATTTTTACTGTGAGTCTTTTTATGTATTTATTTTTAGCCATTCACCACACATAGGGGGAGGGTTTGGATCCAAAAAAACAAGTTTAACCTTAACGCAATTTTTGTGCCTGTCCCAAGTCAGGAATATGTTGGTGATTGACTTGTCCGTGTCTTCTTATAAAATTTTAGTTTCTTGATATTTGGGTTATTGGATGTGGTTTGCTTCCATTGATTTATCCACTTTTTTACCCTTTTGGGGCCATTCAGGGCTTGCTATATGGTGTGAAGTTCCTCACTGTGTTGAAGATCATACGGTGACCCCTAGATGCTTTGTTTTGGGTCGTTTTAACCTGGATATGGGATGTTGTCTCCTTGACATTTACCACATTTCCTTTCTTTTTCATATTGTAAATATAAATCATAAACTTGCTAAAAAAACCACAAGAAAGTGAATTTGAAGCCCCCTTTTTGTTTTTTGGTATGCCTGGAGTCATTTCATACATAAAAAACCATGAGCAGTTTCAAAAGTTGTCTGTCTAAGTTATGAAGTGAGTTTATTATACACTCATGCAGTGTTCAACTAATTCCAGAAAGAAGAAGAAGACTGACTGAGGGTCATATCCAAATTTTCAACTGTTCAGCAGGTACTAGTACGTGTCATATGCTGAAAGCGATGAGCAGACTAAGAACTAGTTGTCATCCACTGAGAATAAAAACAGGGCATCATTGCAAACCCCTATGCCAAGAGAACATCGTCTTTGCTCAGTTGGTAATGTAATTGATGACGAAATACATTTTCTCACCTCTTGTAAAAAGTATGAATCTGACAGACTTGCACTTTTCAGTTTCGTTAATAACAAATCTTTTCAATATTTAGATTCAAAAGATAAATATGTATTCTTAATCATGTTAATGTCAAATAAAGATCCAATAATTATTCTTAATACTGCAAGATTTATACATAAAAGTTTATTTGCTGCCTGACATCTTGTGTATTGTCTACTAAATTTCTGCATTGTTTTTATTGTATAATTGTATTGCTTTATCATTGTCAAACCCATTTTATATGTGTGGAATTATGTTATGCTGAAAGGGGAAGGGTTTGCAGGTATGATTTTTGTTACTTTACTAAAAAATGAATTGCTGGTTTTAACGAATGTGTCAACTGAACCACATATAATTTTATATACAATATATGTACATGTTTTTGTATCGGTCATATGCATGAGCATTATAAGAATTTGTGATTTACAATACATGTACATGGATAAGGGACCGACCATTTAACCTGAAGGGGGGGGGTTTGGTTTTTTTTTCTAGACAGAAAATTTTTTTCGCGCTTTGCGCGAAACAAATTATTTATTTTTTGCGCGCGTATCAACAAAATTTTTTTTTTTCAAAATTAACATTATTTTTTGGGGCAGAAAGCCTCATTCAGAAATTTTTTTTTCAGCATTTTGGCAGCCAAAATATTTTGTTCACATAAAATCAGATCCAAAATATTTTTTTAGAAAAAAACCATAGCCCCCCCCCCCAAGTTAAATGGTCGGTCCCTAAATATTGGAGATTTCAATCTCATGTATTCCTCGATATATGTCTGATGTGATTGTGTACATGAGAAATATCAAGCTTCAAGTTTATTTCCTCAAGTCCCCAACTGGGGAATGTGTAAATATAAACATTTTTGAATAGATACATGTAGTCAGTAAAGCTTAAGATTATTTACCCTTCAATTCCACCATAAAATTCATTTTCACACATTCTAAATTATCTATTCAGCTTCCAAGTTTTTCAACAACTGTCAACTGTACTATATGTCACAAAACTCAATACTGCATGTACTGTCAACACATGTGATAAAAGGAGAATTTGTTATCACTCGAAAATGGGCGTTTCCTTTCCGACACGTTTCGAACTTTATGTTTTTATTTACAGTAAATGGACAAATCCAAAGAAATACGAAAGGTTCCGTAAACAAAAAACACATGCTTGTTTTACAGATAAGTGATATTTAGATGTATAGAAAGGGAATCACACGTTGCCTGACTTCCAGTTTGAATGTCAAGAAGTTGAATTTCAATGTGAGCAACAGAACATACTGTGCCACACGACGGAAAAGAAAATATACACATAACAGACAGCAAACTAATAATGACCAAAACTTGTCAGTTGTGACCCAGTTATTTTTAAAAGAGGGGAATTTTAAAACTGAAATAACAGAAAAAGACAATAAGATTTATAATCAGAGAATCTTGACACATAGTTTTGATGAAGAGAATGTGAGTGACGAAGAACTTGAAGAAGCCATTGATGGCCATATGTATTCTGATGAAATTCGACAAGAAGAGGGTGAAATTTATATCGCTGAAGAAGATATACTTGATCAGGCTGAAGGAGAACTTATAGACTTTAAAGAAGATGTGATAGCTGTTCAAAATTTGCAGTTACAAGAAAATATTTCAATCACGGAGAAAACAAAAGCAATGAAATCAGGAACACCTGATCCAAAAATTCCAATGAGTGATGTTAACTGTCAAGGCTGTGGTGCACTTTTCCATTGTAAAGATCAATCAATTCCTGGTTATCTTCCAAGTGAAAAGTTTGCTACATTAACTAAGAAACAACTGAGATTGAGCCTTTGTCAAAGATGCAACCTGATGTACAATTACAATATAGTCCTGAATGTCAAGTCAACTGAACAAGATTTTAAAAGATTAATATCAACAATAAATGAAGACCACTC
>MJUU01040432.1:23705-42078 GCA_002080025.1 Modiolus philippinarum
CAGTTGTTTATTTTCTCCACCTGCTTCATTCCTTAGATGACATGTGCATTTTCAGACAAGACACTTAAGTGTCCTCACTTGATTACAACAAGTACATGTACATGTAGCTCTATACAGTTGTCATGTTTATGATGTATACATGTATTCTCTTATTATGTGAAAAAATTATTGACCTCATTAACCTGATTAAGGCAGAGCATTTACTTGGATTTTTAACCGCTATCTTCAGTAGAGGATACACATTTGAAATTGTACACTTTTATCATGCAAAAATATTACCATTGACTAATACCTCACCCAGGAAATTTGCTGTCTGTTTATACAAAATGCCTATGTATTTGTGTAAGAGATAAGAATAATGAGATTTAATGACCATGTTTGTTTGTAGGTAATGTTTACTTGCTTGGAAACACAAATGTCGGGAAGTCAACACTGTTTAATGCTCTTCTGCAATCAGATTACTGTAAATCAAGAGCAAGGGAGATAATTCACAGAGCTGTAGAATCTGTATGGCCAGGTAAGATTATCAAAATCAAGAACAAGGGAAATAATTCAAGTAGCTGTAGTATCTGTATGGCCAGGTAAGATTATCAAAATCAAGGAAGGGCAAGGGAGATAATTCACACAGCTGTAGTATCTGTATGGCCAGGTAAGATTATCGAAATCAAGAGGAAGGGAGATAATTCACAGGACTGTAGTATCTGTATTGCCAGCTAAGATTATTTAAATCGAGGACAAGGGAGATAATTGACAGAGCTGTAGTATCTGTATAGCCAAATCAAGAGCAAGGGAGATAATTCACAGGGCTGTAGTATCTGTATATATATATGGCCAGGTAAGATTATCAAAATCAAGAGCAAGGGAGATAATTCAAGTAGCTGTAGTATCTGTATGACCCGCTGTATGACCAGAAAACAAAATCAAGGGAAAGGGAGATGATTCACAGAGCTGTAGTATCTGTATGGCCAGATAAGATTATCAAGGGCAAGGGAGATAATTCACAGTGCTGTAGAATCTGTATGGCCAGGTAACATTATCAAAATCAAGAGCAAGGGAGATAATTAACATAGCTGTAGTATCTGTATGGCCAGGTAAGATTATCAACATCAAGAGCAAGGGAGATAATTCACAGAGCTGTAGTATCTGTATGGCCAGGTAGGATTATCAAGGGCAAGGGAGATAATTCACAGAGCTGTAGTATCTGTATGGCCAGGTAAGATTATTAAAATCAAGAGCAAGGGAGATAATTTAAAAAGCTGTGCTATCTGTATGGCGAGGTAAGATTATCAAAATCAAGGGCAATGGAGATAATTCACAGAGCTGTGGTATATGTATGGCCAGGTAAGATTAATTGACTGATAAACTTGAGATATATCTATTTTACACTGTGAAATGATGGTAATATCATGGATTAAGATTTAAATACTGTGTCCAGGTATTTGATAGAGGAACCAAATTTAAATAAAAATATGTTGCAAATGTGTATTAAGGAGAGAAAAATCTCCTGAATATGAATGGATAAGAAAATGATAAACAGAGGTGAAAGGATAGTAAAAGCAGATTAAACTATCAGCAATGAGGACATATACTCACACTAACTAACAAGCCTTTACAGCCTTAAAGTTAAAACATGTATTCACACCAAAATTAACTACGACACTGAACAAAACCTGTAAAAACAATTAACATCTTCTACCTAGCAAATTAAATATTAATGAAATAAAAAATCAATTTACACCTTCCCTTACCATGTAGAAATATAGTCTCTAACATTGTTTCCAGTTTATTACGTATACTTCTCACATTTTAAAGTTCGAGGTTTACCTGAGAACTTTAAAATGTGAAAATTTACCTATCGAGATGTGAGAAATTATCGTAATAAACCGGAAAACAATGTTAGAGATTGTTTCTCTTAATTTCTACTAAATTTATTTGAAGTTAAGCGATCTCCGTAATCTCCAGTCTCAAGTATGCTGCCATTTTGTTGCTATCATCGTTGCTATGTGTATCATTGTGCCATTCATTGAAAGGGGTTTTGAATATAAAAGTTTTGATAAAAATGTCATATTATCAATAAATTGAGTTATCTTAGTAAAAAAAAATGCAAAAGCCATTTCGCTAGACAATTATGCAGGTGATCCAGTTGCACTATTTCTAGAAATTGATAGGAGACATTTACATGATTGACCAATTGCCAACTGTGATCAAATAATACCCATGTTGATTATCATTTCGATAACAAACTAGTCAGGAGGTGTTTAAATTTGTTAGAAATTAGAGAAATATAGATTACTGTTTTTAATCAAAATTCTAACCACTTAAAAATACTGAGGCTTCATTCCTCGATGGCACTCGGTAGATGTCCTTGGTACTGGATTTGGCTTCCTATTTTGATATTTTTGGGATTTAGTACTTCTTTTTGGACTACTTTTGGATAATGGCTTTCCATATTATTTGATTTTAATGCTGCTGATGAGAGGTTACTCCTTGAAACACGTGTACAGCATAATGAAATTTACTGTTTTATGCAACTTCGGTATTTTTGTCTAGCCAGCGATGAAAGTCGCTGAAAGCGAGACATAGGTATTACTTTCCAGCGGCAGCTACGGTGGCGTTGTAAACTTTTTCAAAAACCTTAATAACTTTTTAACTGTAATGGATGCACAGATCATCTTTGGTCCACAGATGCCTCAGGTTACAAGCTTTCCAGTATCACATGTTTCAGATGACCTTGACCTTGTCTTCATGGTTCAATGACTCCATGAAAATTGCGACATAGTTTCACATTCAAGTCCTTTTCTCTGTAGTTGTAATACATAGATCCATTATATTTAGTGTATTGATGCATCTTAGTGGGTACATGCCAGTCTGCCACTTGTCAAGTGACATTGACCTCATTGGCATGGTTCAGTGACTTTGTAAATATTGCTACATAGTTTTACATTCAAGTAAGTTTCTGAGCCATTGTAATGTGTAGAGATACCATATTTAGTGTAATGCTTCATTTTAATGAGTACATGCATATGCCAGTCTGACACATCTCATGTTACCTTGACCTCAATTTCATGGTTCAGTGACTTTGTTATTATTTTCACATTTATGTCCAATTCTCAGCTATTAAAGGTCCCAGACTCTGCATATTAGGTATATTGTTACATACTAATGGGTAGATGCCAGTCTGACACTTCTCAAGTAACTTTGACCTTAATTTCATGGTCCAGTGACTTTGTTAAATTTTTACATTGATGTCCATTTCTCAGCAATTAACGAAGCTAGACTCTCCATGCTAGGTTTTTTGTTACATATTAAAGGATAAATGCCAGTCTGACACCTGTCAAGTAAACTTGACCTTTATTTCATGGTCCAGTGACTTTGACATTTTTTTTTCATCAATATCCATTTCTCAGCAATTAAAGAACCTAGCTTCTCCATATTAGGCTTATTGTTACATAGTTATGGGTATATGCCAGTCTGACACTTTTCAAGTTACCTTGACCTTAATTTCATGGTCCAGTGACTTTGATAATTTTTTACATCGATGTCCATTTCTCAGCAGTTAAAGAACCTAGACTCTCCATATTAGGTTTTGTTACATATTAAAGGATAAATGCCAGTCTGACACCTGTCAAGTAACCTTGACCTTAATTTCATGGTCCAGTGACTTTGTTAAATTTTTACATTGATGTCCATTTCTCAGCAATTAAAAAACCTATACTCTCCATATTAAGTTTATCTTAAAGTTGAATCAGGCATTAATTTTCTTGACCTTCTCATGTGTAAATGATAATGTTTATTTACTGGCGAGACGTTTCTGTGTCTACACTTGTTTGTATTTTACACCACAAGATCCCGTTCATTACCATATTTTATCCATAGAGATACATGTAGTTAAATTTTAAAATTTTAATTGCGAGGCTTGCCGAGCATTTAAAATTTTCAAATTTAACTATCAAGAGTGGATAAGATATGGTAATAATGGGGATAAAGTGGTGTAATCTTTTTCTCAAATGATAAATGATGAAGACAGAGAATTGTATTCCGAATAGATTTGGCGGGAAATAGCATGGGGCTTTATCCAAATTATGTTGAATATGAAAATTTATCTAACGGGTCAGAACCTGTTTAAACTTCACATATCATTAGAGAAAAAACAATAAACATTCTCAAATACTACAAAAAACATTCCCTTTACCACATGGAAAATAAGTGAATACCCTCCCTTTCCATATAAAAAAAAATGAACACTCTCCAATACTACAAAGAAAAATAATAAATATCCCCCTTACTACATAGAAAAACAGTGTGCACCATCCCTTTCCATATACAAAAAAAGAATAAACACTCTCAAAAACTACAAAGAAAACATCCTCTTTACCACATAGAAAATGAGTGAATACCCTCCCTTTCCATATAGAAAAACAGTGAACACCATCCTTACCATATAGAAAAACATTGAATTCCCACCTTGCATGTAGGAAAACAACGAACACTCCAATACTACAAAGAAAAAATAATGAACCCCCCTACTATATAGAAAAATAATGAACACCCCTCCTTGCCGTTAATTCAAAGCAGAAACTTACAATAATTCAAAATTAAGATATTGCATATTGAATGGAATAGTGAAGGCTACTGACACAAAAATCTAAGGTTCTTTCAGTATTTGAATTTTTTTTTAGGAACAACCATTAGTACATTGAAATTTCCAATTACAAATCCAAAACCATGGCGACTAGAGATGCGAGAAAAAAGAATCAAGGCTGACAAAGAATTAATCCAAGAGGAAAGAAACCTTCAGAAATCAATGGTACGACAGGAAGATAATCTCAGAAGTAAATGGAAATCAGCCACACTTGCAGGTATTTTTTCTTTTGATTCTTTTTAAGTTGAACAGGGTACTGTTTAGTGAAAAATATTTGTAAGGGATTTAATTTCTGGAAATCATCACATCATAAAAATTGCATGTTCATGAAGAATACACACGAATATTTATCATGTTTATGTCTTTAAATTGCAAAAATTAATGCAGTGTACTTGGAAACATGTTTCATCCATTACCTGAATAAATCCTACATCTTACCAGTTAATATTATACAGTTATTTGATGGGTATGCAGGCAACAGACCATGATATTTGTCCCAAGGTACTGGGAATCACATATGTGTGACAATAGAACGATTTTGTGGTTACCAGTGCCAAGGAAAACATGTTGTGGTCTGTTGCCTGCGTACCCATTAAATAACTGTTTGATTACCCCATAATTATAGTTTATGAGAAACAAAGATATGAAAAGGAAATAGTTTTACTCTTGGGAATTATTTTTGAATAACCTTTTTGGCTTTCAACTTATAGGCAAAAATAATAACAATTTTTGATGTAACAAATAACTCAAACAACATGTCAAAGATAATAAAGTGCATGTGCTTGTCCAACAGAATTAATATATACCAACCATTTTGATTGCATTGTTTTTTCCACTGTGAATATAGTTTTTAATCATAAACATGATAAATGTATTCTTAGAAGTTGTTGAGATGTCGGATATAGACCTAATCGGTCATAACACTTAATCGAGCAATAGACCTCACTGGGCAATAGACCTCACCAGACAATTGATCCCATCAAGCAACAGACCTTATTGTTCAACAGACTTTATGGGGCAATAGATATCATCAAGCAATAGACATCAATTGATATGAAAATACAGAATTATACACAAAAAATACTTAATATAAGGTACAACATGTGAGTATAAGGTAATATTTATATTGGTGATCATTTGTACATATAGCAAAGATTTTTGTGATACCTTATAATATTTCCCTTATATAAATACATTGGCAAAATAAATCAACAATTTGTCTGTTTTATTTCTCAAGCCAAAAAGCGATCTGTTGTCCAGTCAGTTTTCAGTCTGTTGGCGGCAACTGAACTGTTGACCACTTGCCTTATTTTGATTGGTTCAAAAAGATCACGCCCATATCACATGATCTGTCATCTGCACAACCGAATTGGCGACATGAATTGTATTCATATGAAATGGAGCATATTTAACAAAACTGAAAGTTTGCAGTTACATAAATGTAATACAGATGGATATACCAATAAAACATAGTTTAGAGAATAAAACACATTGAACATGAAAAGGTATAACAAAACAGTTATAGACTGGGTCCTCAAACTACAGCTGTTTTGTTTGACCCTCTGACAAAACTGTTGCACT
This sequence comes from Modiolus philippinarum, assembly GCA_002080025.1. Taxonomy (NCBI): domain Eukaryota; kingdom Metazoa; phylum Mollusca; class Bivalvia; order Mytilida; family Modiolidae; genus Modiolus; species Modiolus philippinarum. The sequence continues at coordinate 29,929 of MJUU01040432.1, forward strand.
CAGCCTTCGGCTTAGTGTAACAGTTCAGTCCTCGGGTCAAACAAAAAAGCTGTTGTTTTCAGACCCAGTCAATAACTGTATAGTATGTCATGATTGATAGTTTTGTGTTGAAGGAGTATTAAATATCATTGCCAAGACAACTTGCACATATATAAATTTGATACTGTGGTATGTCTTGCTTTAGTTTGTTCCAGTTTTATATTTTTTGTAGGTTACTTAGGTGTCACAGACTTTCATGAAGACACAAAAGATATACTTAGATATGAAATCCCTAGCTTTGAGATGAAAAACCAAACAGTAGTCAGTAACATGGGAAGAGAACATATCCTTAAGTTACCTGAAGGTGTAGAGTTTGATGATATTCCAGCTAAACAGGCAAATTGGTTGTTTGATACACCTGGAGTGATCAGTAATCAACAGGTACACTAAACACCTATTCAACAAGTATGGTAAACACCTATTCAACAGGTACAGCTAACATGATAACCTTATGTGATCAGTTATCAACAGGTACAGTAAACACCTATTCAACAGGTACAGTACACACCTAATCAACAGATATAGTTAACTTGATATACCTGATGTAGTCAGTAATCAACAGGTACAGCTAGCTGGATACACATGGTGTGATCAGTAATCAGCAGGTACAGTGACACCTATTCAACGGTTACAGTTATCTTGATACACCTGATGTGATCAGTAATTAACAGGTACAGTAAACAGGCTGATACACCTGGTGTGATCAGTAATCAACAGGTGTAGTAAATGTGAACAGGCAAATTGGTTGTATGATACACCTGATGTGATTAGCAATCAACAGGTGTAGTAACTGTGAACACGTAAATTGGTTGTTTGATACACCTGGTTTTATCAGTAATCAACAGGTACAGTTAATATTCTTTTTTGCTGTTTGATAACACCAATTATCAATAGATACTAATAACAAATTTTAATTGGTTGCTTGATACTCCTGGTTTTACCATTAACACTTAACATAATTGGTTGTTTGATGCACCTTGTGTGATCTGTAGGTATACTGTTCACATTCTAACTGGTTGTAGTAAGTTTACAATATTTGATAACAGGATTAGAGATGAAAAATGAGAATTGTATATATGCTATTGGCAAATATTCCCTATTTCCCTATTTTCATAAGCTGGTACCATGCATCAATTTACTATGTAGCAGTTATCTCCCTTCTCGGATGGTGTCACAACAAAGGCAAAACGGAGGGAAATCTCTTTCGGCATATGCCGAATACCTGACCAAAAAGACAAAACAAAATTTTGATGGGTTAAAAAGGAACTCAGAAATATAAAACGCAAAGGTTATTTTGAACCCTAAGTGAATTTTTATTAATATATCTTTGATTTGATTGACAAGTTAGTCTAATTTATTCCATACTAGTTATGTTGTTAGGAGCTAAGGGGAATAACTTCAAAATCAAAGACACTAACCTACTTAGACCTAACCCGGAGTAAATCCTGGCTTATGAAAAGAGGGAATAAATACATACATAATTCAACAAAACTATTGTTTAAAATTTATTCATAATAAACAAAAAATAAAAAAACTTTTATGGTCACATCAAGTTTATTGGTAGATTCTCATTCTTAGTCATCAACAGTTATGAAGTTGGTTTTGAGCTTTTATATTTTATTTTTTATTCTGTTCAACCTTCAATTCCTGTGAGACTCTGACATGACATGAAGGTCTTAATTGGCCATTAACATTTGTGTAAATCAACATTTTAATGCTTTGGGAGATGGCCTTTTTTGGGGGAATCAAAATTAAAGTAAAACTGAAATCATAGTTCTGAAAATTTTTTTAAAATATGGGATGGACAGATTTTTGGTGGGGAGGCAGGAATGAAATTCTATTAATTAATTTGATTTGGCCTTAACAGTATGGGCAATAGTGTATTTGCTGTTAAGAATAAGTAGTCTAATACTATTTCAGTCACACAAGGATGTCTTACAGGAGAATAGCAATAAAGGTGTTTTAACTGATTCATTTTATCATTGATATCAACTCTATTCAAATATGTTAAAGTTGCCAAAAGCTTGCTTATTAAATTGTGTAATTACACAACTTGAAAATAGATACCATGCAATAAACATACAATTCATAGTTATTCTGAAACTTAAAAAAAATTAATATTGACTGATAGATTTGATAAATAATAAGATACTAATTCTGTTTATGATTTCAGACAATTAACTTAATGACACCCACAGAATTAGCTGCATTGTTGCCCACAGAGGTTGTACCACCTAGAGTTTATCTGTTAAAACCAAATCAGACAATGTTTATGACAGCATTTGGGAGGATTGATTACATTGAGGTAATGTAGGTCATATAGAAATGGGTCATTCTTGTATAGCCACAATTATGGTTTACTTAAGGATGTAGTAAGGTGAAATTTTATAAATCTACGATTTTAATTTGATACCGTAAATGGAAAGAGCATTGTATAGGAATAAAGTAAGCTAAAAATATTGATAGGTTATGGGCCTTGTTTTCAAGATATTTCACGTTTTTAAAAAATGGCGGGAAAGGCTCTCTTGGACTTTTACCTTAGAATATCATGGACACAATATTGATTTGTTTCACATGGAAGGAAAATCTACAATCTAATAAAATCTTGGTTACTGACTTGAAATAAGCTTTTGAAGACTTTGATGACTAGAAAATTGGGTGTTATGGGGCAAAATATTTTACATAGTAATACTGGATAAAATCAGAGAAATCCAAATGACTTTTACAAATTGCAAAAACCTCACCTTACTACATCCTTAAGCATTATCTGTCTCTTCTCATACTGTGAGAGTAATATTGTTCGTAAGGTTTTAATTTTCATGGATTTGGTTGTTCGCTCAAACCATGAAATTATGTTTGCAACGAAATTCATTTTTTCCTCAGAGTTTAAATGCATAATATTCAAAACCCCAAATTTAAGTACCCATGAAAGTGATTTTTTATGATAACCTAGAAAATTGATGTCCACGAATAAAAGTACAGTCAAACCTCGATAAGTCGAAGTGCAAGGGTCTGGAAAATTTCATCGAGTTAACTGAGGTTCGACACAAGCCAGGTTGATTCAGTGAATGCCAAGATATCGATATCGACATGTGATGTTATGTGTTATGGTGTAATATCCAGTGAACGTCGTTGTTTTTGATGTTTATGTTGACAATAATCTGTACTTCTCATTATTGAATAATAAATAAAGAAAGGGTTATGTTTGTATAAATATTTTATTAACATGATTCATTTTAACAAAATTATTCAATAGCACTGAAGACTTACATTTATAATTCAATATTAGCACTACACAAATGAACACGTTGTTTACAAGATACACATTAATTGTTACATAAAATTACAAAATACAACTAACGAAACGAACAAAGTCCTAATATGTCATTGGTGAGTGCTGACTGTTTGGCTTGTAGACGTCGCTGAAGTTGTTTCTTTGTCAAATAGTTCTGGAACTTGTTGATCATCGGCATCATATCTCTGCTGTAGTCTTGGGTTTCTAAAAACATCTGGAATGTGTCGGCCATATCAATTAAGGACGAAAGTGGTGGTATCCGTTTTTAACTGGTGTGTCGGTATTCTGTTCATCGTCATCGCTGTCAGCTGAAGTCTCAGTTGTGTTCTTTGAAGTTAGAATTTCATCTATGATATCATCTTCTGTGAGAGGTTGGGTAGTTGGTGTGTCATCATCAGCTGTTGCGTACTGTGTAAAGTTTTAACCGGCAAGGCGAGCAAGGGGTATATCATCGTCATCTTCATCACTGTGTCCTTGTGGTTGTTGTTGAGTTTCTGATGTAAATCCTGCATGTGTAAAGCAGTTGGTGATTGTTGTTGATTTTGCTGCTGTCCAAGCTTGTTGAAGTAGTCGTAGTGCATCTAGTACTGTTATGTGGAACTCCTGGTTGTTGTCTGTGCATCTGAGTTGGCGTATAATCACACGTTTTCTGTACTGGACTTTCAGATTTTGTAAATGCCCTGGTCACATGGTTGAGTCTTGCTGGTGGTGTTGGATGGTAAGAAGACAAGTTTAATGTTTTTTAAAGTTGGTACATGCGGATGGGCCGGACAGTTGTCTACTACCATTGCCATGGTTCTGTTTTGGTGCTGAAACCTCCTGTCAAGTTTAAGTAGCCATTGTGTGAAAATCTCTGAAGTCATCCAGGCTTTTTTGTTGGCTTTATATTCAGTTGGTAGTGTCTTTACGTTTTTGAAACACCTTGGGTTTGCAGATTTCCCAATAACCAGGAGTGGCCATTTTTCGGACCCTGTCATATTTGCGCTAACTAGGACTTTGAGCCTATCTTTATTACGTTTGCCGTCACTGCAGTCGGTACCTTTAAATTCTAACGTTTTCTCTGGCAGAAGTCTAAAGAAAAGGCCTGTTTCATCTGCATTAAAAATATTGCTTGGAGAAAATTCTCTTAAAATCGTCTGCAATTCTGTCTGCCATGCTGTCATGGCCTGACTGTGGGTATCAACGGACTTGGCTTCACCGCAGATTTTCTTGAATGTTATTGAGTGACTTTCTTTGAACCTATCTAACCAGCCATTGCTACATTTAAAATCATAATGCCCTAACCAACTTGCAAGTTCCTCTGTTTTTGCAGTGAGGAGTGGACCAGATATAGGAACATTTTGATCTCTAACTGACTTGAACTATTTCAGTAAAGCTTATTCTACATCATCAAATGTTGCAACTCTCATTCTTTTATGTTCAGGTGCAAAGCTACTTTGCAGATAAGCATCTTTAATTTTATGTGAATTTTTTATCCATGTCGATAATGTGTTTTGAGGAACTCCAAACTAACGGGCAATATCGGTCTTAGTTCTGGATGATTTCTCGACTTCTATAATCACGTTGTATTTGTCTTCTATAGATTTTACATAAAGTTTCCGTTTAGCCGAACTAGCTATCCCCCCAGCAGAATGACTGGGTCCTTCACTAGATTGTTCTGCCATACTGAAACTTGTTATGATCGAAAGATCTCCCTACCTCGTTTATAAGGCAAAAAATACAGCTTGGAATTCACACACAGATATGAAAAGTTGTCACTTTTTAATTACAAATTTATTACACTATCAAAAGTTACCGTCTGTACATAATCATTTTTATTAAAAATATAAACGACCCGACAACCTTAAATTAAAAAGGAGAGCTTGGGTATCTTTATTTCGTTTTGTTAAATTAATGATGCAATTTAAAATCATCAATCAATTCAGGCGTGTCGAAATCAGCTGATTAAGACCGGTGTTTACCTCGACATGTTTGATTGTTAAATAAACAAACATAAATAAACCAACAGTGATTAAGGAAATAGATTTACCTGAGATGGCATAATTTTACTAATTAATCGCTCATTAAGGTAATGTATATTCTCATATACTGGATATCGATAATTAGCACAGTTTATTTTCATGCGGACTGGCAAATACCTCGAGTTATCTGAGATATCGATTTATCCGAGATCGACACATCAGAGGTAAAAATGCATTAATGATACTGAAAATTTACTTGGACCAACAAAACATATCGAGACATCCGAGTTATCGACACAACCGAGATTGACACAACGAGGTTCGACTGTACTACCACAGTATCTGTTTACAGTGACACTTTGAAGTATTTGTCAAAGCTGTTTTAGATGTACTTGTATATACATACAGTGTAGCTGTCAAACTCATTTTACCAAAAAACTGGTCATAACTTGCATTGGATGATAAAAAATTGTCATAATGGTTGACAAATTTTTTTCACCCAATTTTCTTTATTGAAATTAACAAAATTTCAAAGATTCATAACTCCAGAACCCATCATACCTCTGAACCAGAAATCAAACTCAGCCTAAGTTTTGTGGTTTTCTAATTTTTCAAAAATGTACTTAAGCATGTCCGAGTTTAGTATGCTATGGTCATAATAAGTTACATTGGCAAAGACATTAAAACCCACCAAGCTACCACCTTTTTTCGATGACCACCCTTCTGTAAACAACCCCTTTTATTCTCATCGACAATTTACACTTTATACTTTTACTGTATTCAGACTGAAAATAGAGCAAAAAACAAGCTTTGAACAATTGTTCGGCTATATTATATTATTAAAAGACATCTAGCTGAAAGGCACCACTTTTGCATTCTCCCCTGAATGGTCTCTTCAGTCATATTTGACTGTACCAATATTTTCATGATGGAACATAAATATTCAGCTTTTAGTTGAGGCATAGTTTGGTTGAGATATTTTAAGCCTGTACCATTTCATGAACAGTTGGTCTAGAAAATTAAAAAAGTTAACATGTACAATGTTGTGACAAGTAATTTATAGAAGAGCCTTGTTGAAGTCCCCTATTTCCATTTTTATCCCTGTTTCCTTTCCTTCTTCTATTTAATTATTGCTAGTAGAACACAAAAAATTATATTTTATCTATACCATATTTTTTAGCCTTTCACTGAAATATTAAGAATGATATTAACTTGATCATAAAAGATTGTATACCAGAATATCTAATGTCTTTTAGCTCACCTAGCCTAAAAGGCCAAGTGAGCTTTTGCCATTACTTTGCATCCGTCCTCCGTCCGTCCATCAACAATTTCAAAAATCATCTCCTCTGAAACTGCTGGGGAAATTGTAACCAAACTTTGCCTGAATCATCACCAGGGTATGCAGTTTCAAAATTGTGTTCGGATTAGTTAGAGGATCAAACAACATGGCTGCTGTTACTAAAAATAGAACATGGGGGTAAATTGCTGTATTTTGCAAATAACTTGAAAACCGTTACAGATATCAAAAATCTGTCAAGGCAAAAATGATCAGCATGGCAAGAACCCCTTGTAGGAATTATTGCCCTTTTTTCGCCGAATTTTAAAAATTTTTGTATTTTTCGTCTTTTATTTCCAAAACTATAGAAGATGAAGGTTAAGTGTTGAAATGTTTGCCATGCTGTGGCGAATTCAAAACTGGTGTTGAAAATAGTTTGTTGACCTCCATTTTCAAAATGGCCACCAAAAAAGGGCGGAAAATTCAACATTGTCTGATATCAATGAAATTTGGTTTCCAAATAGATATTGATGTTGCGACTTCAAAACTGGTGCTGAAAATAGCTTGTTGACCGCCATTTTCAAAATGGCCACCAAAAAGGGCGGGAAAATTCAACATTGTCCGATTTCAATGAAAAGGTATTGATGTGGCAACTTCAAAACTGATGTTAAAATTGTTTGTTGACTGCCATTTTCAAAATGGCCACCAAAAAGGCGGGAAAATTCAACATTGTTTGATTTCAATGAAATTTGGTTTCCAAATAGGTATTGATGTGGCAACTTCAAAACTGAAATTAAAATTTGTTTGTTGTTTATGTTTATTGTTAATTGTTAGAGGGTATGAATGCCCTCTATCGTTAACCGTCAAACGCCTCTTTTCAGCTATCGTTAACGTCAAATGGGTCAAAATTTTACCGTTAATCGTCAAAAATATATTAGAGTGATTCTTGAAATTACTTGAATTTTGTACCGTTATCGTTATTTGGAGAAAAAAAATAATGTCATTCGTCAAAACAAATTTTTGCAGAAATGTCTATCAAATTTATCGTGAAGGCATAAATTTTACCGTTAGCGTCATTTTGCCTTATTTTTTACCGTTAACCGTCATCGGAATACCCTATTCCTACCCTCTTGTTAATGCCTGCCATTTTTAAAATGGCCACCAAATAAGGCGGGAAAATTCAACATTGTCCGACTTCAATAAAATTTGGTTTCCAAATAGATATTGATGTTGCGACTTTATGGTGTTAAAAATTGTTATTGACCGCCATTTACAAAATGATGTCTTGACTTCAAAACTAGTGTTATAGCAAGAATGTTTTTTGTCAAAAAAGCCCAACAAAGACATATAGTAAAACATGATCAGACTGTAAATGCAGTTCAAGATATTGGTTGTGTTTGAGCTACCAAATATTGGAGAGACTGAAGTTCAACTGTATAAATTACAATGTTAGCTTGATTGTGGCAAATGAAAACCAGGTGAGCGATACAGGCTCCTTGGAGCCTCTGATTGTTATCTCCCTTTGATAATTCATTCTATTAAAGCTAATATTTTCACAAGTCTCTGTTATTTTTTTTGGTATAAAATATGGTTGCTATTTTCCACTGTCATAGTTTTCTTAAAGGTTTCAAAGAAGCCTATTTTACTTTGATGTAAATTTTTGATCATTGATAGGTGAAATGTACAGATGTTGAACTTTCTCATACAAATACAAAGATCATTCAGAGTTCTTGTTTCAGCGGTTGGAAAATAAAAAATGATTTCTTTTTTTGGACCCTTTGGGTTTTCTGTTTCTCTAAAATAATATACTGTATTCCTTGTATTAAGTGCCACCACACTTAATTTGGTTTCAAATACTTAAGCACCATAATTTCTGTACTTATTTAATACTTCTCCGTCACTGTCTTGTCTTTTATCACAAAAGTCAGGCCAAGTTCAGTTTGGGGTTCAGAATTGTCAATGGTTTGTAGTTATGCTCCTTGAAACTATGAAATTTTGTAGTTCCAACAATGAACTTCTGAAGGAAATTTCATACAGGTTCTGGTTATGGAAACTTTAAAATTTGCAAATTAGAATTTTAGACTAATAACATGCTGTCTTCAAACTAAATATGTTGCCGACCACTAAACTCAGGCCAAGTTATGTTTTTGGTTTAGATATGAAAGTAGTTCTGGAGTTATACCCCTTAAAAATTTGACATTTTGCAAAACACTTTTTGGCTACCATGCAATGTGAGCCGTCATTATTTCTGCTACATAATATAGTGTAATTTACTCAGTCAGATGATTCTTACAGAGTTATGACCCTTTGACTATTTTTTCCCCAAATATTCTGTTTATCTTACCATTTATTTGTGCTGACTTAATTTTAAGTCAGGTGAAATTGATTAACATAGATGTAACAGATAGAAGGTTTTTATATATTTTTAGACATTTTGTAGTTTTTGTCATATTTTTGAATAATTGATACCAATACTTGGATGCAAGTCAGGATAAATGACAACATAAAGAAAAAAACAGCAATGAATTTAATTGCAGAGATTTCTTAGGTTTTAGTATATTTTACAGAATAAAACATGATAAAATGGGATCTTTTTTTTCAGATTGAGTTACAGATGATATAGGGATCTATTTTTATATGAAGTCTTAGATGATATACAATGTTATAAGATCCCCAATAATTGACCTTTTATCAGACATATATTTTCTTACCCTTGTTAGAAAAAAACTTTTGATAGGCAATTCAAAGTTTGTAAATTGTATTTCTTTTCTTAGTTTTAAAGTGTTACTATCTATGCATACAATATTATATAGAACTCTCACTTAAAACTTGAAAAAAAGGCTCTCGTCTCTATACAAGGAACATTATTCACCATAAAAGTAATGGCTCTTTGAAAATGGTAGTAAAATTGTATAATTCCTGTTTACTAAGTACTCCAAAAACAGTACAGACAAACACTTATAGTATGATTTATATACCTCCTTACTCTTTGGAAATCTTATCACCCTCTCTTCTACCTTTCCAACCTATCCACTTAATTACATTTTCCAAATATCATTAGTCAATTATGACTTGAAGAGGTAATATTTCAAGTGTTTTGTTATTTGACATTATTTCACTATGGAATAAAGTATGTTTACAGTGTCTGGCCAAAAGTATTTGTGCACTAGGATTTTCCCCTGAAAAACACATTTTTTTTTTAAAAGTTAGCTACAAACAAAAGTCAAAAAACATTTTGTACTTTTTTGGCAAAAAAAAAGAAGAAAATCTACTCAAAAAATTGAGGGGACACCTATCACTTTTAGATTAAAATTTGTAGTTTGGTATGTTATTAAGGATTCATTATATTTCAAAAATGTTACAGGGTTACTCTTGTACAGCATGTTTGCCAGTCTTTTAGCTCATCACTTTGCATCTGTCATCTATCTGTTGACCATTCATCATTGGTTTCCATTCAAAGAAAATCTCTTCTGATAACACTAGACCAGTTGAAACCAACTTTGTCAGATTGTCCTTGGGTGAACCCCTTCAAGAAAATTGTCTAGTCAGTCTGCATCTAATTAATATGACCATCAGCAGGGAACATATTTAGACTCCATGGGAAAATTCATACAAAGATATTAGTCTGAACCTACTTGGCTAGTTGTAACCAAACTTGGTTATATACCGGTAGTCATTTGGTTGACCATTTAATAAAAATGTCTGACATGTTCACAACAAGATGTCCACAAGCAGGAGACATGGTTTGGACCCTATGGGAACCCTATGGGAACCATCTTTCCCCTGAAAATACGTACGGAGCTATTTGCACCGACACTTTGGCTCAATAGTCCTTTCATAGTGCTCAATTAAAAAGCTGTTTTTCAGAGTTTGCAATTTACCCAAAATGGCCGTCAGTCAGGGAACACATTTTAAAGACTGAACAAACTGGAAAAAAACCTTACCACAATACTTCAGATGGTTCTCTGTAAAAGAGTAATTTTAAGGTTCGCACTTAATCAAAGATTCCCACAAGTGGGGACATAGTTCTATGTTAGACCATATAGAATCACTTTAAAAAGATTTCTGAAACTGTTGGGAAAATTAAAAGCATAAAGTTTGGACTCTTTTAAATTGACTATCTATATTTGCCATGGTCCAGTTAAGCAAAACAGACTGTTAGAGGCACTCTTGTTTTCTAATCTGTTATCTATCAACTTCTTGTTTGAAAATACTTGGAAATTTTTTCATAATTTTGACTCAGGTATATTTCATTGCATTACATGTGTAGCTTGTAATTTTTTGTGTTTGTCCAATTTCATGAATCTTTCCCCAAAGAGAGGTATTTTAGTAACAATCAATTTCTTGAATGATAATTATGTGAAGGAAAAGCATATATAAAGATATACTTTTTTTTCTTTTGCAAATTTTAATTTTTGCACTTCCATAAACCTTGCAATTACTGTGAAAGTACTATTGTTTGTGGGGTTCCAATTTTTGTGGATTTCATGGTTTTCTAAAACCACGAAATTGTGTTCCCAACGAAATGTTGTTTTTTTCTTTTTTATTGCATAGAATTTGAATCCAAGAATTTAAGTGCCAACGAAATAGTGATATTTAAAACCACGAAAATTCATGTCCATGAATAAAAGTACTTCCACAGTATAGAGAAAAAATGAAAACCTCATGAAAATTCCCCACTACACTGTACCTAAGAAAATTTTAAAAATACATCCCTAAAGCCAAAAGATATCCAAGAAATGATATACATTTGTTTAAAAATGTATTGAAAACTTCTGTATCAAGTTATATTGTTCTTTACAGGGGGAGCATTTGTTATTTATGACTGTTCATGTAACTTCTAAAATGAAAGTACATATAATGAATATAGAGGAGGCAGACGACTTCTATGATGAATGGTATGGAAAGCCAAAACTTCAGGTAAGTTAGTGCTACAGTGTTCAAGTGATTACACTTTGTAGGGAGATCGCCGATACGTTTATCGTAACATTATTGATTTTCTAGCGGTGGTGAGAATTCCAGTTTTTACCAATTTTCAAACCCAATGTATGCTCAGTGTACAAACAGTGGTACAACATGTGTATTTCATGTTTAATAAGGGACAAAATATTCAACATGTAACCACATGGTCTCATACTTGATCATCTTGGAGCAAGGTAAACAATATAGGCTCTTGAGAGCCTCTTGTTCAATAAAACTGGACAAAAAATAGTTTCTCAAAGACTTGGATGAGATTCTCTATTTTTTATGATGGCCTTAAGGTACTGTGAATTGATTGCTCATTTAAAAAAAGAAGAGAAAGGGACAATGTAGGTTTGAGTTCTTGGCTTTTTCAGTCACTTTACGATTTTTCCGTTACGATGTCATAATTGATGGACACATTAGATTTCATACTTTGCCCACTTTGCCATGAATTAGTTCCCTTTCCCTTGAATAATGTTTAATCTTGAAATTTTGTAAAATATCACCATTAATAGCATTGTGACATTTACTTATTTTCATTTTAACCCAAAGATCATTTTATAAGTGATCTTTATTTTTCCCATGCAGTCTATATTAATTTAGGTGCAAAAATGGAC
>MJUU01040432.1:42690-61096 GCA_002080025.1 Modiolus philippinarum
AAAAAAAAAATAAGCACAATGACCTGCACCTTTTTTACAGATTTCAGTATGATAGGATTTGGACCTCAGTTGTGCTAATTTTTTATACGCCTGTCTAATGATGGATGTATTATGGTATACCAATGTCCGATTGTCTGTCCATCCATCTGTCCGTCTGTCCGTCCGTTTCATATGTCGTGCTCTTACTTGACAACCATTTGGCCAATTCACTTCAAACTTTGTAGAGGTATTGGATATGATGGCCTCACGATCTGTATACTTTTTTGTGAAATTTCGATTTTTCTTGCAGGAGTTATGGGACCTTATTCGTCAATTTTAAGGCAATTTTTACATGTCACGCTCTAAATTGACAACCCTTAGGCCAATTTACTTCAAACTTTGTAGAGGTATTAAGTACGATGGCCACACAATCTGTATACTTTTTCATGAAATTTCGATTTTTCTTGCAAGAGTTATGGGACTTTATTCATCAATTTTAAGGCAATTTTTTACATGTCACACTTTAACTTGACAACCTTTAGCCCAATTTACTTCAAACTTTGTAGAGGTATTAAGTACGATGGCCACACAATCTGTATACTTTTTCGTGAAATTTCGATTTTTATTGCAAGAGTTATGGGACTTTATTCGTCAATTTTTAGGCAATTTTTTACAAGTCACGCTCTGACTGATAAATACTTTGATCTGCTCACTTTAAACTTTGCAGATTAATTTCTTAAAGTGATATCAAGCTTAATTAGGCAGTTATAGGTGCTTCTGAATTGAGAACCCCTTACCTAAATCACTTGAAACTTTGAAGGGTGAAGACTGGCGTATGTTATGAATTTCATATACTTTTTAAATGTATAAACTGTAGAGTAAAATTTGGCGAAATTTATTTTGGCGATACAAGCTTGACCGCTAAAATATGCCAAAATTAGCACCCGCTATATGGGAATATACATGATTGTACTTCAACTCAAGACTATTGTTTGCAGTTCCTCATGTATTATGGGGACCATATTACAACTTAGTGGTACTTGAGATAAGTCTCAGTAATTTGTGTGTCATGTACATGTTTAAAACAAGCTAAATGTATGCCTTTTAATGCATGTTTACCACTTGAAATATCATTGCTAACTTGTATAGTACTCTTTTATGTCCATTAAATGCTGATAAGTTTTTGACAGTCATCAATTTGTAAGTGTGTCTAAACAATGATTTTGATATAACTTCATCTTAGCTATATAAACATCAGATTGATTGATATATATATATATACAAATGTATTAAGTTTGTCTCACCTTTGATGTTTCGTGCAAAAAAAAATAAGACAAAAATCTACTTTGTATGAGGACAACTCTCAGTGCAAAAGGGAAAACTTCCTTGTTTAAGTTTTCTGAGTAAATGCAATTCTCAACAATTACTGGTACAAATAAAAAGTCATAGATATTTGTTATCTAGGTTGATACTGCACTATGGCATGGCTCTTGACCTCTTAAGCCAGTTCAGTTTATCAGGAGTATGGTACAAGAACTTCTGCTCCTGTATCCCCTGTACAAGACAGAAAATTATCATGCAACTTAATATGATATCGTTAATGTTGTCTAGGAAGTATAGCTAGGTGGGGAAGGAATTTATATATTTATATAATGAGAATTAAACAAGTAATCAAACTCCATTGAAAATAAAGAAATTTCAGACACCCATGGGTAAGATTTCAATATTCTGTGACCCAAGAGTGATTTACAGACACCGAAATCTTAAAATCAGGTGTTTGAGTCTTGCACCTTCATAGGCATTAGAAAAAAGAAGGGAAACAGGGAATGTTTCAAAGAGACAACGACCCAAAGGGGAGTAGTAACAACTCAAAGCCACCATAAGGTCTTCAATTAGAGTCTGTATTTCTTGTTTGAGTGGACATGAAAGCTCTATTTTGTTTGACAAATATGGTCTTGAGCTTCTGTTTCAATGTAATCCAGTATCGGCAGTAATTCTTCTCAGAAACCATCAAGGGAAATGGAGACAAATTGGTTAGGAATGTAGATTTTCTAGGTGCTTGAACCAACTACTTAATTACTTTTTCAGTAAGAATCTTAATTATCTGTGTAATTTTTCCTTATACTAAAAAGAGGAAAATTCATACGAAGATATAGATTGTTTTAATTAAATCGAATGAAAAGGAAGTGTTTGACAAAAATTTGGAGATTTCAAAACAATTTGCTTTGACAAAAAGATGCTGAATAGAATCTTTTTATTACAGCAAAATTTACTTAACGGTTAATTCATTGAAATTAATTTTTGTTCAAGTTAGATCAAGCCTAATAGATTACTCTGACAGAATTTTCTGATGTAAAGATATTTTGCAGTTCTTAACTCAAATTTGTCACTGATCATCTTTCTCTGTTGTCAGGCTTTGAATTTGTTGTTTTTCAGCAACAATAACAAAGAATATATACTGAACTCCATAAACACGCTTATTGATTAGCTTTCATGTGAAATAATTATCAGATAGATTTTTCCTTTTTTTTTAATATTTCAGTTAGATATACTTAAAACAAAACAATAAAAAATGTAACTGTTATGATGTAACAATTCCAAATCCGACTGGTGTTTTGCAATATGTGCAAATCAAATGTGTGTTGTATTATTGTCTATTTAATCACGGAGAGTGTGTGGTCCTGTCTTCACACATAGATAACACTGAGGCTTTAGTGCAACTTGAGAATTTCCTCATTGATGTAAATGGCATTTAATTTGTATAGATAGATGTGACTCGATTAAGTGCCTCATTTAAGTTAATGTATACCTTTTTGCAGTCATTTTGTTATTGACTTAAATAAGGCAATTAATCAAGTTGGATCTATAGAATTTAAAATGCCATTGACATAAATAAGGAAATTCTTGTGTCACACTTCAGCCCCAGTGGATAAGCAAGGTTGGCAAAATACCACTGGTAAATACAGGGGGTGGAATTTACCTCCCAATGTGAAATGTATGCAACAAGTGCTATTGTAAAATCACAGTGCATTCAAGTATTCAGTAAGTTTAATGTACAAATGTACATAAAGTTTATTTATCAGTATATTGAATTATTACACATAATTGCATGTGAGATTTCAGATTAAAAATTTTTAGAAACTATGGCATTAAAAATTTAGTATAATGGGCATATTGACATCTGAATGATGTTACCATAGCAAGTTATACTTTTATAATGTCAGTTTTTATTGAAAGTCTTCAACCGACTCTATTGTTTTATTGTATTTAACTAAACTA
Organism: Modiolus philippinarum; assembly: GCA_002080025.1. Lineage (NCBI taxonomy): Eukaryota > Metazoa > Mollusca > Bivalvia > Mytilida > Modiolidae > Modiolus > Modiolus philippinarum. Next base: position 45,949 of record MJUU01040432.1, read on the forward strand.
TTGTTTGTTCATTTTAAATTGATCTTGATTTGTGTAACTAATTCTCCTGTAAAAATCTGATGTCAACAAAATGTCATGGTCATATAACAGTACATATTATAGGAATTCTGTCATGGTTGTATAACTAGGGGTAAATTTTGTTATGGTTGTATAAATAGCAGTAAATAGGGCTTTTGTTGTGCAAGTATAAATTGCAGGAGATAAGACTACTGTTGTTCTGGCTTTATATTTAAGAACAGCTATAAATTATAAAACATTGCATTGTATAACGGTGAACGAAAGCTATTAAATCAAGGTCGTGGAAACAAGCTTTTATCAACTCAGTACTGGTTTAATTCTAAACAAACAGCAAAGCACCAAATATCAACTATATAGACCTTTTAAAGACGGTTTTGGCAGTATTAATTCTGAATCTGAAGTTATAGTTGGACAGTGATTATTTACATTCATTGGCATGATGCATCACGATTGCTTGTTCTCCATAAATTTGTAAGAGTAATATCAAAAATCGTATATTCCCTTACAATTTTAAAGAATTTTAAAGACGAATGTCCGGAGAGCTTATATCAAACCTTTAACCTTGCTTCTAGAATTAAGTTGTTAGTGGTAGAGTGTTCATATTTGGTATGTGACTTCCTTATGATGAGAGCTTTCTAGCGCTACCATATTTATAGACAGTTTGACCTTGAACATTCCCTGAGGGCAAATGTTTAAAAACTTGAACCTTGCTTCTAGAATTCAGTTAAATAGTGGTAGGGTGTTCATAGTACAGTACGCACAGAGTGTTTCATTTCAAAACACCCAGGTCTGACATGAGTGGAAACGCTGACAATTTGCTGATGAAATGTCGGTGTTTACACTGACATTTATAACTTGCCAATATATTTCTATGTAATTAATGACAGGAAGTTTGCTGGTGTTTACACTGACATTTGCTAGTGTAAACTGTATGAATTTTGTCAAACCTGAGTGTTTTGTAACTGAAACACTCTGCGTGTACTGTATGTATGTGACTTTCTCGTGATAAAAGCTTTCTAGCGGTACCATAATTGTAGGCATTTTGACCTTGACCTTTCCCTGAGGACAATTTTTTTAAAAACTTTAACTTTCCTTTAGAATTCAGTCAATGACATCTAGTTGTAGGATGTTCTTCTTTTGTATGTGGATTCCTTATGATGAGATCTTTCTGTAGGTACCATATTTGTAGACATTTTGACCTTGACCATACCCCGAGGGCAATTTTGTTTTTTGAAAAAAAAACCTTTAACTTTGCTTCTAGAAGGTAGACATTTAGTGGTTGAGTGTTCATATTTGGTATGTGCCTTCCTGATGATGAGGGTTTTATAGAGGTGCCATATTTGTAGACATTTGACCTTGACCTTGCCCTGAGGGCAATTTTTTAAAAACTTTACCTTGCTTCTAGAAGGTAGGAATTTAGTGATAGGTCATTCGTATTTGGCATCCGACCTCACTTTATCATTTTTTTGAAATTCTTAAAATGATGCAATTTTGGAAATGTGCAAAGTAGAATTTTATTGTGCATTAACTTTACTCTAATCCCCTATGTTTTCTTTTGAAAACTCTTGTTAGGTCTGTTGTCTTCCTATGTTCTCACATTATATTTATTAGAAGTTTATTATTGTTTTAATGTTATTTGAATATTGACATGGCAGACATACCCTAAGAAATCATACCCACAATTTGGGCACAAAGGTAGATTACTCTTACCAAATTACACTTTTATAATCAAATTTCATCCACTTGCAACAAATATTGCTAGTATTTACTCAACTCATTGCATTTAGTACTTCTTATATTATTTGTTGAAAGCAAATCTATTTTCAATATAAGTTAACATTTACATTTGCCTGCCTATACATAACGCCCTTTAATGAAGTGTACATAGACCCTTTCTGCAACATTTGTATGTGTACAATTGAACAAGCTTCCATTCTGCAGCCCTTTAGATTAAAAGATGTTGATGGCATTGTTAAAGTGTTTTCTGAAATAGAGACATGTCTTCATCGCACCTGTTATTCCTAGACTGCTAGCACATGCAGAAGGTATCCAATACCAAAGGGAAATAATCAACTTTACATTTTAATGCAATATGACTGATTCAGAAATAAAAGCATCTTCAATGGAATGCACCTTCTATATTTGTCCCTTCTGGTGTCACCACTGCACTATCAAGTTTTGTTCTGTGACGTCGTGATACCAGGAAAATTCATGCACAAGGAACAATTTTTGAATATACGTGAAATACCACTTTTCCCACGAGTTACCTGATAGTGCCACAGCGACACCAATCGGTACAAGCAGTATACAATGAAATTACGGTATTGTTGTTATATTTCGCAGGGAATTAATTTTCACGCTATTCACATTTAAAACGATAAGGGTGAACATTTATACTTTCAAATATTTAACTGTAAACCTGAATATAAATGAGCATAATGATTTGAACTAAAAATCAGCAGATATAAAACCCTGTTAATAAATTCAACACTGAAAATCGCGAAAATTTCATACCGCAAATATAAAGCCCTATACAGTATTCCTATGAAATGTGTAAAAAAGTGCTTTGAAATAAACTCATTTTCCTCTACAAAATTTGTAGAAAGTTAATTGAGAAAAATTTATTTTAGAGATAGTGTTTGGTATTTCCATTAAATGCCATTGAACCCTGGATTTTGGCAGGTATGGTGGTAAGTAAAGACCAATGATAAAAGACCCACCAAACATTCCGCACAGGTTTAGGCTTTATATATATAGATTTATCATAACAGGCAAACCCAGCATTCTTGACAGGTATAAGTAAGGACTTATCATTAAAGGACAACCCATCATTGTGGGCAGTTATAAGAAAGGACTTATCATAACGGGCCAACCTAGCATTTTGGGCAGGTATAAGTGAAGACTTATCATAACAGGGCACTTTAAAATTCTGAGCAGATATGAGTAAGAACTTGTCATAAGAGGGCAACTCAGAATTCTGATCAGGTATACGTAAGGATTTATCACACCAGGCCAACCTAGTAGGACTTATCATAACAGGCCAACCTAGTAACTTTGGCAGGTTTAAGTAAGGACTCATCACAACAGACCTTAACCCAGCTGGACTTATCATAATAGGCTAACCAGCAGGTATAAGTAAGGACTCGTCAAACCAGGCCAACCTAGTAGCACTTGTCATAACAGGCTAACGAAGAATTCTGGGCAGGTATAAGTAAACCTTAACAGGCCAACCCAAGGGCAGGTACATTTTTAAGGAGATTGATCTCCTTTGTGTCACTTGGCATTAACAAAGAAAGCACTACAATGTTTACTTCTGTCATATTATTTCTACAGTAATGAAGATTTATGTTAATATCATTGATTAACAAGAAAAGATATTTAATTTAGTACATCCTTTAATTTGGAGTAACTGAAAATATTGTTTATTTATGACAAAATGTTAGGAACTTTTTCTGAAGCGTAGTTAATTTTTTTTCGACCGTTTCCCCACCTTTGAATTGCGCAAGAATATAAACTGACTTCTATTGGAAGGTCAATCCTGTTTATTGTATCTTATCTGTAGTGATATAACACAAAGTTATGTAACACATTACTAGTTGTGAAGGTTACTCATGTGTACAGATGAATTATATAATGTACATTTTGTAAATCAAAACACTTTAGAATAGATGTGTTAAGTCAGAAACAAAGGTTACAGTAATTATAATTTTAAATTTCAGAATTTGGTTAATTCAAAATGCAAAGTTTTTACAAAATTAGTGGACTAATAATTAATTTCAAATTTAAACAGTCCTAATTGAACTCTGGCCTTGAATGAATTTTAACTGTGTGAATGATCCTAATTGTTCAATAGTATTTCAGTATCAGGCTTGATGCATTTTTCAGTAGAAGTATTGTTTGAATTGCACTTTAAAGGTTATACAGTAATTATAATTTTAAATTTCAGAATTTGGTAAATTCAAAATGCAAAGTTTTTTACAAAATTAGTGGACTAATAATTAATTCCATATTTAAACAGTCCTAATTGAACACTAGCCTTGAATGAATTTTAACTGTGTGAATGATCCTAATTGTTCAATAGTATTTCAGTATCAGGCTTGATGCATTTTTCAGTAGAAGTATTGTTTGAATTGCACTTTATAAACAATTAATGATAGAATAGTTTACATGACACCTATCAATATTAATTGTCAAACTACTACCCTTTAAGTGGGTCTCGATGGGGAATAAGCAGGAAGCGGGATTGGCCTTTTTAGCTCACCTGACCCAAAAGGTCAGCGTGAGCTATTCCCATCACTTGGCGTCCGTCTTCCGTCCATTAAACTTTTCACATTTTTATCTTCTCCTCTGAAACCACCATAGCAAATTCAACCAAACTTTACAGGAATGATGTATGGAAGGTCTTTGACAAAGATTTCTCATTTCGTTCCGATCTGACAAAAAATATGGCCGCCAGTGCGGAACTTAGGTTTAACATTGGACCCTAGTATGGGAAAAATGACATTTTCATCTTCTGCTCTGAAACCACTGAAGCAAATTCAACCAAACTTTACAGGAATGATGTACTAAAGGCTCTGAACAATGATTGCTCATTTTGTTCCGATCCGACAAAAAACATGGCTGCCAGCACGGAACATGGTTTAACATTGGACCCTATGGGAAAATCACATTTTCATCTTCTGCTCTGAAACTACGGAAGCAAATTCATCCAAACTTTACAGGAATGATGTACTAAAGGTCCTTTACAAAGATTGCTCATTTCATTCCGAATCGACAAAAAACATGGCCGCCAGCACAGAACTTAGGTTTAAGATTGGACCCTATGGGAAAGTCACATTTCATCTTCTGCTCTGAAACGGCTGAAGCAAATTCAACAAAACTATACGGGAATGATGTGTTAAAGGTCCTTAACAAAGATTGCTTGTTTCTTTGCGATCCTATAAAAAACATGGCGGCCAGCGCAAAACTTAGGTTTAACATTGGACCCTATGGAAAAAATCACATTTTCATCTTCTGCTTTGAAACGTCTAAAGCAAATTCAACCAAACTTTACAGGAATGATGTATGGAAGGTCCTTTATGAAGAATGCTTATTTCTTTGCGATCCGACAAAAAACATGGACACCATCACGGAACATCGTTTAACATTGACCCCTATGGGAAAATCACATTTTCATCTTCTCCTCTGAAACACTGAAGCAAATTAAACCAAACTTTACAGGAATGATGTACTAAAGGTCTTCAACAAAGATTGCTCATTTTGTTCCGATCAGAGAAAAAACATGGCTGCCAGCACGGAACATAGTTTAACATTGGACCCTACGGGAAAATCACATTTTCATCTTCTATTCTGAAACCATTGAAGCAAATTCAACCAAACTTTACAGAAATGATAACTTATTGTCCTTAACAAAGATACTCATTTCGCTCCAATCCAATAAAAAAACATGGCAGCCAGCAGGGAACATAATTTAACATTGGACAATCACATTTTCATCTTCTCCTCTGAAACCACTGGAGCAAATTCAACCAAACTTTACAGAAATGATGTACTTAAGGTCCTTTACAAAGATTACTCATTTTGTTCTGGTCCGACAAAAAACATGGCTGCTAGCGTGGAACTTAGGTTTAACATTGGACCCTATGCAAAATCACATTTTCCATCTTCTCCACTGAAATCACTGAAGCAAATAAAGCTAAACTTTACAGGAATTATGTACTAAAGGTCCTTAACAAAGATTGCTCAGTTGCATTCAGATCTGATAAAAACATGGCAGCCTGATCAGCACTGAACTTATAGGTTTAACATTGGACTATACTGGAAAATCACATTTTCATGTTCTCCTATGAATGGACTGAATTCAACCAAACTTTACAGGAATGATGTACCAGAGGTCCTTTACAAAGAATGCAAATTTTATTTCAATCTGTCAAAAAACAGTGCCGCTAGTGCGGAACTTAGGTTTAACATTGGACCCTATGGGAAAAGTCACAATTTTTATCTTCTCCTCTGAAACTGCTGAAGCAAAGTTACAGAAGGCACTTACAAAATTTGCTCATTTCATTTTGATCCGACAAAAAACATGGCCTCTAGTGCAGAACATATGGTATGTGAAACCATACTTTTCATTATCTTCTCTGAAACTATTCAAGCAAATTTAGCTACCGGTAAACTGTTTGAATGGTGTATTGAAGGTCCTTTAAGATTACTCATTTCAAGAGGATCAGACAAAAAACACTTGTGCCAGTGGAGAAGATAGCTTAACAATAAACCTCATTGGTAAAATGCATCTTTTTTAATCATGCATGGCATAGAATCATTTTGTCAGGTGAGCAATACAGGCTCAGTCTCTGAGCCTCTAGTTAAGTGAGCGGGAAACGGGATTGAAACAAAAAGTGCATGTGAAAACGGGAAAGGATATCGAGCGTGAAGCTGGAAATACTGAAAAAATAACTCGTGAAATGGGAAAAGATGGCCTCTATAAGAGTCTTTGTAAAATATTTTCCCGCTCAGGGAAACGGGAAAATGCAGAAAATTTGACAGGATTTCGGGAAATCAATCTCCTTTTCAGTGCAGGCTGCACTTTGATTATCCCCTCGCCCGTCAGTCCAACCGTCCATTCGTCCCACCTCAGGTTAAAGTTTGTGTTAATGTTCATATCTGAGAAAAGACATGTGGCACATCAATCATCTTTGGTCAGTGGATGCGTCTCGGAGAGTGGTGCTGCTTCAGATGTAATTGGGTCATTCTGACCTACATTTTATGCTTCAAAGACTCAGGTTTAAATTTGCATTAAGGTTCATATCTGAGAGACTACATGTGGCACATGAATCATCTTTGGTCAGTGTATGCATTTTGGAGAGTAATGCTGCTTCAGATGTTAATTGGGTCACTCTGACCTGTATTTTATGCTTCAATGACTCCTTTAAAGTTTGCATTTGGGTTAATATCTTAGAAACAATATGTGGTACATCAATTATCTTAGGTCAGTGGATGTGTCTTGGAGAGTGATGCTGCTTCATATGATAACTGGGTCACTCTGACCTACATTTTATGCTTCAATGACTCAGATGAAAGTTTGTGTTAAGGTTCATATATGAGAAACCATATTTGGTACATCAATCATCATTGGTCAGTTGGTGCATCTTGGAGAATGGTAATAATTGGGTCATCCTGATTTTATGCTTCAATTACTCAGATTTTAGTTTACATTTAGATTAATATCTGTGATACTACATGTGGCACATCAGTCATTTTAGATGACTGGATCGGTCTTGGAGAGTTATGCTACATCAGATGACCCACATTTTATGCTTCAATGACTTATGTTATAGTTTGCTTAAGGTTCATATCTGAGACATCAATCACCTTTAGTCAATGGATGTGTATTGGAGAGTGATGCTGCTTCAGATGATAATTGGGGTACTCTGGCCTACATTTTATGCTGCAATGACTCTGGCTAAAGTTTGTGTTAAGGTACATATGTATCTGTTCTTTATTAAATTGCAAAATATTGCCGAATTGAAATCTGCATATCACATATATTGGTATTTAAGGCTAGACTTCATCTCTATTCAGATTGTTTAATATAACATCTAAGGTTCACCCTACGTAGTAAAGAGTTATTTGTCAATGAAAGAAATTATTTGAAAAAAAGATCAAAGCATAGAAGAATCATTGAGAGTTAATATTTTTGAAACTAACCTAAATTTTGAAATTTAATTGCTATTGGTGAGAGGATTAGATGTTGTTTCAGACTGCTCCCCCCTCGTTTTGTATAAGTAAGCCTTATTGTAACAGACCTATGAAGTTTTGAAAAATTTTATGCATGATATTGTTGAAATTTTTCAAATAGGAAAGGAAAAAATATAACATCAAAGGAAGTTGCATTCACCTTAATAAAATATGAGTAAGACTTGATCAGTCTGTCTTAAGAGACTTTCACTTTTCACAATCATCCATTAATAACTCCCCTTTTGTTGAACTGACTCCCCTATGTCACGACAGTATGTCAAGGATTTGATTTCTATAAATATCTTTTGTTGCATTTGAAACAATGGGAAAAGAATTGCACCCATTTAAAGTCACTTCAAATATAGGAATAAGTCTAAAAAAAGATGTATTCATTACAAAGATATTATTAGTCTTCAAGCTCTGTTTACCCAAAATAAACATATTGACATGAACCTATTGCATAATTTTCAATGGTCTGCATTTATATGCTTTTGGTAATACCAAAAAAGGTTAGAATTTGAGATTTAAATGACATTGTTTTAAACTAACTGCTGCACATTAAACAAAGAATAATTGTATTGATAATTAATCACCATAGATTGTATTTCCAATTAATGGGGTAATTGTATTTACAAGTTGTTTCCCCTGCCAACCAGGATAAGATTAGTCTATGTATTCTTAAGTTTCCTTTCAGAGATATAAGGGGTCAAACGGGGCCAGAATTGCAAATGTGCAGGTTACCTTAGATTTTTATTTTTCATTGCATTTTGATTGGATTTTTTTTTCTTTAGATTATTCTTGTTGTAAGCTTTCAGTGGTATGGTAGCTCTTATCGTTTAAGAGCTTGAAAAGGGTCAAAAGAGGCCAAAATTGCAATTTTCCGAAATATGTATAAATCTCTTTTTCTCATCTGATTTTGGTGGGATTTTTTTTTTTAATTCCTCTTGTTGTAAGCTTTTAACAAATTTTGTGTATCTCTTACTGTTTTTTAGCTTTAAGGGATCAAAGGGACCAAAACTGCAATTTTTCAAAAAATGTAAAATCTTTATTTTCAATTGGATTTTTTTCTTTGAATTCATTTTTATGTAAGCTGTCGTATGTCAACAGATTTAGCAGAACTCTTACAGTTTCTGAGCTTTCAGGGATCAAAATGGGTAATTTTTGTGTTCCCTAGTTTGTGTCCAGCTAATTACATTGTACTGTGTAATGCTCCTTATAGTGTCAGTCTAGTTACTGTGTCAAGCTCTTAACTTTGTCCACATTCACTTTAGATTACACTTGGTCAAATTTCAGTTGTCGACATGCTGCGGTAGTATCATGATGCGCTCGGCGTAGCCCTTTATTAACATTTGAATCTATGGAAAAATAATAAATTGAGATCAACTGCACATATCAAAATAAGGGTATCAGTTATCCATAGTGTAGGAATATACAGGTGGCTTAATATAGTCAAACTTAATAACACAAATTCCTTTTTTATCTCTGGGGGATCGATTAAATCTGAATATTATTATTATGTTTAGTGGAGAGGTATTATTAGTCTCTTTTTTGGTGTTGTTTAAGATAACTTAAAGATATTCAAATGAATCAATTGCATTTTGAGAATAAAAAACCAAAACAGATTTGAATTTGAATGTAACTGTTGCACATTGTTATTTGATATACAAACAAAAAATTACTGTGGTACAGATAATTGATAATATGTAGATTGTATTTCCACATCTATATACTAAATAGGCATACATTTATATACATGGACTTATTGTGCCAAGACAGAATTTACACATGCAATTTGTGTTAAATGGCCTTCATTGAAAAAGACCTCTGGTACAACTTGAAACTCCATTCTGAAGCATATTTTACAAGTTTTACTCATATATTATAGAGAAGGTACATATAAGATTGCCTGATTCATTCAGATTCAGAAAAAGTCATGTACCTAGAACATAGCTTTACCTAAAACATACCCAATGGCAAATGCATTACAAGTTCTCCCTGTTTGAAACATATCACATTTGCAACAAAACTTGGACAAACATTCCTGAAGGATTCCCTTGATGTCAGTGTCTGCCGGCCAAGATGGCTGCCATATTTAAGAGCGTAGTTTACATAGGACATAATTGAAACACTTAAAAAAATGATCCCAGTCTGGAACTATTCGCTGATTTGGACCCAAATATTGGATGAATGATCATTTAATAGATTTATTTAGAAATCATATGGTAACTTAAGCCAGATAAATGATTACATGCTCCTCGGAGCCTCTAGTTATTTAGAAAAATACTATCTTATTTGATATTTGTGAATCAAGTTTCTTAATTTTCAATCCCATATTATTGGCTTATCTTTAAAATATTTTGTCAAATATTCAAGTTAAAAACAGTTACTTGAAAATTCATTTAGAATCATACCTGCAATGTTCTCCCCATTATGGGGGAAACCCCCATGGAGGCTTTGAAAATGAATGTAAAATTTGAAAATTAAAGGCAATGTGATAAAATTAAGAAGCAATGAATAGCTTGAATGTACTATAAAACACATTAGAGCATTAACAGATAACAAAATATACCATTGCAGACTCCTAATAACACTTTTTTTCAGGATTTTACATTTTGGGACATGTGATAAAACCCCCATAGAGATTTCCAAAAGATGACAGGTATGTTAAGAGTACCAGGAAGTCGCTTTTTGATAGAAAAATATAGTCTCGGGAATAAAGAATTTGATAAACGTTAGCCTTAGACATGTTTTGATGAATTACAATTTTATCTGAAATTCTCATATGAAGGGGCATTTTGTCCCTACTCACTTTGAATGTACACTTTATTATGTTCATGCGTTGGCATGGTACAGTGGGATCATGCACATGTGTTGACATGCTGTGGGCTGTTACTATGCACTTCATAGCCTGTCATTAATTGTTGGTCAGATTTGTCATTTTTACTAATTTATAGAATAAATAGTAGCAGGTTCACAACACATTTTTGGGTGCAGTTTATAAAATTCATTGTTGACTAGTTTTGGCCAACTGTTGCCATCATCAGGACACTAATCACAATTTTTTTATACCCCCACTTCCCATTGGGGATAGGGGGTATACTGTTTTCAGTCTTTGTGCCTGTGTGTGCATGCGTGCGTGCATGCGTGCATGCGTGTGTGTGTGTGTGGCTCTGTCCGTAACATTTTCGTCGCATTTATCTCAGCAATGGTAAAAGGTACAGATCTGTAATTTTGTCACAAGCTTTGTTTAATCATGCCAAATTGCATCTTTAGACTTATCAGAATGCTACTTCCTGTTTACCGACTTTGGTCAATTTTGACACTTGTAGCATTATAGAGTGAATTTTCGTCAAAGTTTTCTCTGTAATGGTAAATGATAGAAAGCTGAAATTTTGTCAGAAACATTGCAGGGTCATGCCATATTGTAGGATGCGTTTTTGGTCCTGTCGGGATACCACTTCCTGTTTACCGACTTAGTCAATTTTTATACGACCCCAAAAAATTTGAGGTCGTATAATGGTATGGCGCTGTCGACGTCGTCGTTGTCGTCGTCGTTGTCGCCGTTGTCGTCCTGCGTTGTCGTCGTCTGTAGACACTATAGTTTTTTGTCAATAACTTAAGTTCCAGTTGACCAATCCTTATGAAATTTTAAGACAGTGTTCCTTGGCACTTTAGGAAGGCTTTGGTGGGTTTTGGTTATTTTGGCCCCTCCTGTTTTTAAAAAAGGGGCCAAAAAGGGCAAAATTGGGTGTTTTCATATATTTGGCTGTAGAATATTTATTATTTATTGGATTTTGATGGGGTTTCTTTCAATGTGTTCCTAATAAAATTTTCTATCGGATGTATGCCAACGGATTTTTTGTGGCATGTACCGTTCGCGAAATAAATGGGGCCCAAAAGGGGTGATTTTCAAAAATTTCATTTTATTTATTTTTAGTCCGATTTTGATGCAGTTTTTTGCAATGGATTCCTTTTGAAAATGAATATAGAGCTGCACCATCAGATTTTTGACAACATATTTCTTTTCCGAGCTATGAGGGGCCAAATGGGATAAATTTGCAAAGTTGCAGATTGCGTGAAATTTTCATTTTTCATTGGATTTCAATGGGATTTTTTTCTTTGGATTTCTTTTGATATAAGCTTTCAGTAATATGTTGATGGATTTGGTGTAGCTCTTACCAAAGCTACAAGGGTCAAATGGGGCTGAAATTGCAATTTTCTTTATATGTCAAATCTTATATTTTTGTGTTGGATTTTAATGGGGTTCCTTTCTTCGGATTCCTCTTATCATATAGTTGCCCAATTCTACATACCTCTTACTATTTTAGATATTTAGAAGGAATTATAAGGGTTAATTTTTGTTTTTCCTTAGCTTGTGTGTAACTAATTACTTGTTTTCTTTGAATATATCTTGATATAAATCTGTCAGTGATTTTATGTTCCCTAGTTTGTGTCCAGCTAATTACTGTGTCAAGTTCCTTATTGTATCCATCTGTTTACTGTGTCAAGCTCTGAACTGTGTCCACATTCACTTTAAATCACGCTTGTTCAAATTTCAGTGGTCGACATGCTGCGGTCGTATCATGCTGCGCTCGGCGTAGCCCTTTATTGACACTTGTAGTATTGTACAGTGAATTTTCGTCAAAGTTTTCTCTGTAATGGTAAATGATAAAAGGCTGAAATTTTGTCAGAAGCTTTGCAGGGTCATGCCATATCGTGGGATGAGTTTTCTGACTTGTTGGAATACTACTTCCTGTTTACCAACTTCGTCAATTTTTTGGCACTTGTTGCTTAATGGAGTAATTTTTCATCAAAGATTTCTCTGCATTGTTATATGAAACAGATCTGAAATTTTGTCACAAGCTTTGTATAGTCATACCATATTGTGGGATGCGTTTTTGGACCAACCAGAATACTACTTCCTGTTTACCGATTTTGGTTAATTTTGATACTTGTAGCATTTTAGAGTGAATTTGCGTTGATGTTTTCTGTGTAATGGTAAATGATACAAAGCTGAAATTTTGTCAGAAGCATTGCAGGGTCATGCCATATTGTGGGATAGTTTTCTGACCTGTCGGGATACTATTTCCTGTTTACCGACTTAGTCAATTTTTGACACTTATAGTATTATACAGTGAATTTTCGTCAAAGTGTTCTCTGTAATGGTAAATGATACAAAGCTGAAATTTTGTCAGAAGTATTGCAAGGTCATGCCATATTGTGGGATAGTTTTCTGACCTGTCGGGATACTATTTCCTGTTTACTGACTTAGTCAATTTTTGACACTTATAGTATTACAAGTGAATTTTCGTCAAAGTGTTCTCTGTAATGGTAAATGATTCAAAGCTGAAATTTTGTCAGAAGCTTTGTATAGTCATGCCATATTGTGGGATGTGTTTTCAGACCAATCGGGATACTGCTTTCTGTTTACCGACTTGGTCAATTTTGATGTTCACTTCTGTATTGGGTTCACACACACACTTGAATTTGCACTTTCCTTATATGATTCAGGGTACATTGAGCGGGGGTATAATTGGACACCATTCAGGGACAGCTCTTGCTTATCATAAATTAAGAACTAAACAAATTATATACACTGCAGTTGTGCATATCTGAGAGAATAACAATAATCATGTAATCATTTGTTTGAAATTTGAATTGTAATATTAAACATTTCTCATATTTTTATGGGAACACTTCAACAATTTTTGAACTGTTGATACCATTTATTTTTCCTCATTTGAGTAGGTAATTCAAAACTGTCTCTAAGGTAAACCTTTTAGTTAATATATGAATGACAACATAGCAACATTTAAGGTTTCAATCATTCTTAAGTTTTAGAATTTTTAAATAGTTTGATATTACACCTTTTAAATATTGATCAGTTGATTTTATTTGTTTAAACAGTTATAAAACTGTCAAACTAAATATTGAAAGTCAAATTTTTAAAGTGGCCACTAGTTACTATATAAACAAGGACAGATTTTATTTTGGTCCTTTTAGATTTTATTAAAACCCATATAGGATATTGACTTTTTAAGTGAAAATACTTTTATGTCCCCGGATCTTTAGATCGGGGGGATATTATTATTGTCCTTTCTGTCTGTCTGTATGTCTGTCTGTCTGTATGTCTGTCTGTCTGTATGTATGTATTTATGTATGTCTGTCTGTCCGCAAATTCAACCTGGCTCATAACTTTTGAACCAGATGTGATAGGCCCTTCATATTTGGTATGTGTGTTGATCATGTAAACTTGAATACCATTATGCAAATTTCTCGAAGGTCAGGTCAAAGGTCAAGGTCACAGAGGTCAAAATCTAGATTTTGCTATAGGTCGTTAGTTACAATTGCTAAGGCTTGATATTTTATATGTGATTAGATCTAATGGAGCTTAGTAAATTTTGATCAGGTCAAAGGTCAAGGTCACTGAGTGCAAATTCGAAAACTGAAAAAAAACTTTCACATTGCCAATATCTTTTTAACCAGATGTGATAGGACCTTCATGTATGACCTGTATATTGGTCATCTGAAGTTGAACCGTTGTATGCAAATTTCACTAAGTTCAGGTCAAAGGTCAATCTCCCAGAGGTCAAAAGGTCAAAACCTAGATTTCGCTATAACTCGTTAATTACATTTGCTAGAGGCTTCATTATACCCCCGTAAACGAAGTTAAGGGGGTATATAGAAATCACCATCTCTTTCTGTCTGTCTGTCCGTCTGTCCACACTTCTTATAAGCACAACTCCTCTTAAACCACTGGAAGGATTTTGAAACTTTACACAAAAGAAGGACACTATATGGAGATGTGCATGAAGCAATATAATTATTGTTCGAAGCCAGAAAGTGGAGATAATTTGACTTTGAGTTTTCATTGATTCCATCTGCACAGAATACCTTGTAACTCCTCTTAAACCGCTTGAAGGATTTTGATGAAACTTTACACATAGGAAGGACACTTTATGGAGATAAGCATGAAGGAATATAATTATGGATGAAATCCAGGAAGGGGAGATAATTTGACTGCTATTTCTCATTGATTCTGTCTTCACAAAATATCTCGTAAGCGCAACTCCTTTTAAACCACCTGAAGAATTTTGATGAAATTTTGCGCAAGGTAAGGACACTTTATGGAGATGATGCATGAAGAAATATATTTATTGTTGGAAGCAATGGGAGATGATTTGACTTTGACTGGGTGAATTAATTTTTAGCTCACCTGACCCGAAGGGTCAGTATGAGCTTTTGCCATCACTTGGCGTCTGTTGTCTGTCGTCCCTCTGTCCGTCGTCTGTTAACTTTTCACATTTTCATCTTCTCCTCTGAAACCACTGAAGCAAATTCAACCAAACTTTACAGGAATGATGTACTAAAGATCCTTTACAAAGATTGCTCATTT
>MJUU01040432.1:61208-89759 GCA_002080025.1 Modiolus philippinarum
ATGTACTTAAGGTCCTTTACAAAGATTGCTCATTTCAGTCCGATCTGATAAAAAAAGCATGGCTGCCAGCACAGAACATAGTTTAACATTGGACCCTATTTGAAAATCAAAGATTGCTCATTTTGTTATGATCCGATAAAAAACATGGTCCCAAGCACGGAGATAGTTTAACATTGGACCCTACGGGAAAATCACATTTTCATCTTCTCCTCAGAAAAGGCTAAAGCAAATTCAACCAAACCTTACAGGAATGATTAACTTAAGGTCCTTAACAAAAATTGCTTATTAGCTCACCTGACCCAAAGGGTCAGTGTGAGCTATTGCCATCACTTGGCGTCCGTCGTCCGACGTCCGACATCTGTCTGTAAACTTTTCACATATTCATCTTCTCCTCTGAAACCACTGAAGCTAATTCAACCAAACTTTACAGGAATGATGTATGGAAGGTCCTTTACAAAGATTGCTCATTTCGTTCCTATCCGATAAAAAACATGGCCGCCAGCGGGGAACTTAGGTTTAACATTGGACCATATGGGAAAATTCACATTTTCTTCTTCTGCTCTGAAACCACTGAAGCAAATGCAACCAAACTTTACAGGAATGATGTACTAAAGGTCCTTAACAAAGATTGCTCATTTCGTTCGGATCCAAAAAAAGACATGGCCGCCAGCACAGAACATAGTTTATTTTGGCCCTATGGGAAATTCACATAAAAAACAGGGCCACCATGCAGAACATCGAAAACCCTGCTTTAGCATTTTGTCAGGTGAGCGATACAGGCTCAGTGTCTGAGCCTCTAGTTTAATTCAGATCTGATAAAAAACATGGCAGCCAGCACGGAACATAGTTTAACCTTGGACCCTATGGGAAAAATCATATTTTCATGTTCTCATCTGAAACCACTGAAGCAAATTCAACCAAACTTTTAAAAAACATGGCAGCTAGCGTGGAACTTAGGTTTGACATGGGACCCTAGATGAAAAATCACATTTTCACCTTTTCCTCTGAAAGAACCTAGGCAAATTCAATCAAACTTTACAGGAATGATGTATGGAAGATCCTTTTCTATATTGCTCATTTCATTTTGATCCGACAAAATACATGGCTGCTAGCGCGGAACTTATGTTTAACATTGGACCCTATGGGAAAAATCACATTTTCATCTTCTCCTCAGAAACAGCTGAAGAAATTCAATAAAACTTTACAGGAATGATGTACTAAAGGTCCTGTTCAAAAATTGCTCATTTCACTCTGATCTGACAAAAAACATCGCCACCAGTGGGGAACATAGTTTAATATTGGAGCCTATTAGAAAATTGTCCTTTTCATCCACTTCTCTGAAACTATTCAAATTTAACTAAACTGTATTGGAATGATGTATAGTAGGTCCTTTGCAAAGATTTCTCATTTCAATAGGATCAGACTAAAAACACAATTGCCAATGGAGAACATAGCTAAAAATTAGACCCCATTGGTAAAAAAATCATTTTTGGTCATGCATGGCATAGAAGAATTTTGTCAGGTGAGCAATACAGGCTCAGTCTCTGAACCTCTAGTTTTTTATTTGAATTCTTATGGAAGTTATTGTAAGGATAACATCATTGAGTCCATACCTGTATTGTGCTTACACCCATCTAAATTTGCATTTACCATATTGATTCAGGGTACAATTATTGGGGGATATATCTGGCTGCCATTCGGCGACAGCTCTTGTATTCTATTTGTGGATAAATTTAATAGAGCTTAGTACAAATCCACCAAAAAATCAGGGTAAGGTCGAAGGTCAAGGTCAGTGAGTGCAAATTTGGAAAACTTTAACATTGCCTATATCATTTCAACCAGATGTGATAGGAATTTCATATTTGGCCCATATATTAATCATATAAAGCTGAACACAATATGCAAATTTCATCAAGGTGAGGTCAAATGTCACAGGTCAAAATATAAAGTGCATTTCTTTCTGCCAGTAATTTTGTCAACGATGAGCATCGTTTAGTAAACGTTAGTTAAACTGGCAGAAGGAAATGCATCGTTTAATGACCATCTATGACCTGTAGATAAGAGATAAAAATAGTTGTACACATACTATTTAATCACTTTGTTTCCTTTGAAAATAGTAAATTGAATGACAGATGCAGAAAGAAATGTGGCGTTTACAATCTATAATCAAAACATTCAACGACTACAAGACTATTTTGCGTTTACATCATTTACCTCAACGATGCGATGCCAGCGTTGACTCTAAACTGTCAGAAAGAAATTGATTAAATGACTATGCGCTTAGTCGTTCACATCGTTTAAGGCAGAAAGAAATGCACTCTTTGATTTCGCTTTTAGCTTGTTAATTACAATTGCACTAGGCTTGATATTCTATATATGAATAGATCTTATGGAGCTTAGAACAAATGTCTACTTAACCTTAAATTTTTAGTGTAAATTGCAACTTTTAGCCATAATATTTTAGTGTAGACATGGTTGCAATCGGGGACGTAGTGTTTCACAAACACATCTTGAATGAAATATATGGAAGGAAAAAAGTTATCCAGGCATAAAGTACATACTTCAACTGAACTTTATGCTTGGATAATCTTTTTCCTTCCATAAATTTCATGTATCTGTCGTGTACAAGTTGTAATTTTGTACAAGTTATGAAAAAATTTTGAGCAAGAATTCTGACATATTAATTCTATGTTTCAAACAAATTCAAAGTATATTTTAAATCATTAGAACTAAGACAAAGTAACTGAATCACTATGGCTTAAAAATAAATCCATTTTAGCATAAAACAAATGCTGCTAAAGATTTTTTTTTGTAAAATAAACACATTAAAGTTTGCAACCTTAATGTACTTAAATTACTCAGTGTTTGTTTTAAAATATTATGAAGTACGTTAGTCTAAAACTTGAATTTTTTCAAATGTCATTTTTAGTTCGCCTCAACGAAGTTGAAGAGGACTATTGGAGTACCCCCGGCGTCCGCGTCTACGTCCGCGTCTGCGTCCGCGTCCTCATTTAGGTATATATCTTGATAACTATGAAGGGTAGGATCATCAAACTTTGTATACAGATGCATCTTGGGCTATCTCACAGCCTCCAAGAAAATTGGGTCTCTTTGACCTATTTTCCGCTTGAATGACTTACATTCAAGTTTACGTCCGAGTTCAGATCTCAGTCACTATACATGGTAGGATCATGTAACCTTGCATATGCATGCAACTCTGATGGTAGGTCAGCATCCAGGCAAAATTAGGTCACTTTGACCTATATTTTCCGCTTGAACAACTTACATTCAAGTTTACGTCCGAGTTCAGATCTCAGTCACTATACATGGTAGGATCATGTGACCTTGCATATGTATGCAACTTTGATGGTAGGTCAGCATCCATGCAAAATTAGGTCACTATTTTATGCTTGATTGATTTACATTCAAGTTTTTGGATGAGTTCAGATTTCAGTCACTATACATGGTAGGATCATCTAACCTTGCATATGCATGGATCTCTGATGTTAGGTCAGCATCAAGGCAAAATTAGATCACTTTGACATATATTTAATGCTTGATTGATTAACATTCAAGTTTTTGGATGAGTTCAGATCTCAGTCACTATACATGGTAGGATCATTGTAACCTTACATATGCATACATCCCGGATGGTAGATCAGCATATGCATCCAGGCAAAATTGGGTTACTCTGACAATATGCCATAACAAGGCGAACTCTGTAATCGTTGATTACCTATGTTTTCCAATTCTGTCACAGAAAATTTGTTGTCTTTAATGATGTCAAGTATGTGTGAATGTCTGCACAACTTGTACAATATTTCTGTACAAGTTATAACATGTACAAAATCACAACTTGTACACAACATATCCATACATCATCACACATGTAGTTACACAACACTAAAGTGAAGAAAATTGAAAAAGATATCATTTACATTATGTCAGTAAAATGTTCTTTGCTTATTACAATATTAACTTCTGTCATTTATTCTTTGCATCTTTTGTAAAGGACCCCCTTTTTTATTCTTTCTTACTTTTTTCAGTGAAAAGAAAACTTGAGAGTTGAATGTCATTCAAACAATGTAGTTTGATAGTTTATCTTATTTTATTCAGTATTTTATACCGTGCTAACATGAATATAAAAATTACAAACTCAGTTAAAATGTTTTTGATTTAAGATCAAATAAGGATATCATATTCCAAATATAGACCTTAGTCATGGTCTAAAAGACCATATATGGAAATAATATCTTTATTTCTAGCCAGGTATAATGTTGAAATGCTATAGGGTCCAAATATTTTTATTTAAAAGGCTATTAACTTGTATATATTTGTTTAGGACATATGATATCAAAATACTTAAGTTTTTTTTATGTACATATGAACTGTAAACATTTTTCTTATGTAATTTAACCAACAATCTGCACGATTTTCCACTAAGAAATTTTGATATTCAAAGTTTATTTACTTATAAATATGTATGATCATGAGTAATGAAAAATGTCCGACAGATTTTACTATATCAATTGACTTTATGTTGGTAAAAAGTTCTTTGCTTAAAGTTATTTGTGTTAAAGTGCTGACATTAACTCATACTTTATTCTTAATAATAATGCTTTATTGACCCCAAGTTCAGGGTCAAACTTGGCATGAATATTTTCATCTTTAAGTGACCAAGAAAATACCATTGGTATTTGTTAACATAGAACCTATTGCATTTTGCAGATGTTTGTTATTGATTAATTTGCACCAGACAGAAATGAGCTTTTGAAAAGATCCAAATTCTGCTGACCATTGTTGCTTCATTGGTGTTGGAGCATACATTTACTTTCATGCAATGATCCATTTATCATTGAACACTGTTTCTCCTGAGAATTACGTATGATCTGACACCAGCAGAGCAACACTGCTTCCTGGAATTTAGATCGGAATCCTTGTCAGTACAGTTGAACTTCATAACAAACCAAAGTGTTGTATAATGTTTTTTTGGAGTAATGTTAGTTTAAGATAAATTGCAGAATTTGGTATTTTTACTTTTACCCATTACAATTTTATCACCACAATTCTTTATTTCTGTTTTATGTCACTAAAGCCCTTTAAAAAACTGTTTTTCTGAAGCACAAATTTTAATCTAAAAGAATGATTTGGCATCTGTTACTCACCTTCTTTTGTATAATTTAGCATGATTGCTGGTTCCCTGCCGTGGGAGTAAAAAAAACACATTTATTTCCTATAAATTTAATAAGCAAATAATTTTGCTGTGTCTTTTGTTTTTTTATACCCTGCAACAAGGTGGAAGGGGCATATAGAATACCCTTGTCTGTCCTTTATCATTGAAAATGCTCCAAACACATTACTGTGGAAGTGCTTTTATTCGTGGACATCGATTTTCGTGGTTTTCATAAATTTCACTATTTCGTGGGTACTTAAATTCGTGGTTTCGAAAACTATGTATTAAAACTCAACAGAAAAAATGCATTTCGTTGGGAACTTAATTTCGTTGTTTTGGCAAACCACGAAATCCACGAAAATTGGGACCCAACGAACAATAGTACTTTCACAGTAACATATACTAAGTCGTTCCAACGGCATACTAGTCGCAGCCACGGGATACGCATACACCATGAGGCCTTCAACAACGAGTTTTGCTCATACTCATAGCTATCTTGTGGCCACGGCTTAGTATGTCGTTGCCACGACAGTATCATAGCTTTACTGAACAAGTTAGCCAACATGTCAAGACGCTTTCTTCGTGACATTTCAGATCTAATCAATAAAATCAACCATCACATTGAATTTCTTTTTATTTGATCTATACTGAAGACACATAAGTTGTCGAAATGCCCATATGTAGAATATAGATACACAGTAACTTGGGTATTTTGTTATTGACATAGCCTAGCTTTGATATTTGTATTGATGAATTATGCTGTACCGGCGCGCATTACTAAGACATACTAGATGTGTCAAACTGTTTACTAAGTAACCAGATAAGGAAGGGGGAGCAAGACCTTTTCTGTTAATGTGCTTTGGGCGTTTTCAGTCGGTTAATAAATGTTTTTGGTGATCAGTTGTTACTATTTTTGGACCTTTTGATTTTTTCTGTTCTGTTAAAAGAGGTATGACCATTTACCCGGGAATTATTTTATTCAGCTTACTAATTTTGCGAATGCAGTAAATCTTCTCGAAAACTCTTCTAACAGGTCACATTTTACATACACCGTTAGAACAAAAGCAATTCAAATGCATTTTCATACATTTAGTAAAAAGATTCAGCCATTGAACTTGCCACTTGAATGCAATGTTGACAATATTTGTAATTAAGTTTTTGTTTTGGTTCTCGGTGTCCTTTGAGTAGTACCATCCTCTCAAACACTGTAAAATACCTAAAATTGACACAAAACAAGCAATGAAGGGATATGCTGTAAATGTACACAAGACAGTCTCTACAAACACATGGTAAAACAAAGCAATGGAACAACGCTTTTATTGATGTTCTTCATCTTGAAGTCACCATGAGGATTTCAACATTGAGATTTGCTCATACCTCATAGTAAGTTCTAGACGGCCCCTAGCACCGGTTTGAGCTGAATTCATTTCTAATTATTGAGCAATGCTACATCCATGCTCCTCATTATCCATAAATGCTGGGTTGTCAACAAACATAAAATTAACTAGAAAAGTGTTCTTACAATCGCTGTCATCCGTTGCCCGACAAAAAACTAACAGAAGACAATAAAAACACTTAAACAATCACAGGGCACTCATCCAGTCAAAAGTAAGAGAACTTGGCATAATCAAAAATAATGTGGGCACAATAAACAGGTGGCCAGAATGACATTTTGAAAACATTTTTAACAAAAGGCTTTTACAGCGATATTGACTGCAAGTATTCCAGAAAACATAAAAGTGTGGCATAAATTAATTTTATTTTCAAGAAGTACACATACAAGAGACCACTTTACATGATTTTTGATAACGTTTGAACTAAGTCTGAAAATGACCAAATATAGGATCAAATTTCACATCTACATGACCATACTTTTACATTGTGTGAACTGTTCAAGGGAAATGAAAAGCACTATTTGCTGTTAATGAGGTGGG
Organism: Modiolus philippinarum; assembly: GCA_002080025.1. NCBI lineage: Eukaryota > Metazoa > Mollusca > Bivalvia > Mytilida > Modiolidae > Modiolus > Modiolus philippinarum. The sequence continues at coordinate 68,316 of MJUU01040432.1, forward strand.
GGACCATTTTATGTTAATGTGTTTGGAGCATTTTTAGATAATTGTCAAATGTTTTTTTTGTTTTTTTTTTTTTTTGTTTTTTGTTTTTTTGTTTTTTGCTTTGTTTTTTTTTTTGTTTTTTGTTTTTTTTTTTTATAATAAAAGATTGTTAGCCTGTTAATGAAACTCCCCTTGCATAAGAATTATTTGACTATATTATTCAAACTATTGTTTGTTTCAAGGGATCCCGGATGAGGCAGACTTGAGACCACAAAAATAAAAGCAACTCAAAAGAATATCATCTGTTTCATCTATTTACGAAAAGCTATCGAAACACACTGGTGTAGGGGCCGAAAAAGGAATGTGCATTGCTGTTTGGTACTTTATATTTTTACAAATGAGTTATCGCGTTATAACACAATAAGTTTTGTTTTTCCGAGAAAAATATTTTTAATTCGAAATAAGGAGATAATTATTGCATAATAACAAGATAACTATTGCATACAATCGACATAATTACCGCATTATAACGCAATAAGTTTTGTTTTTCTGAGAAAAATAATTTTAATTTGAAATAATGAGATAATTTTGTTTTTTTGCGATTTTTTTTTACTGAGGAAATAAAAAAGAATCTATTGACACTATCCGGCTTTCTTAGTGTACAGGATAATTCATGGATAATTTTTTTACCTGACCATTATTTTATGCTTCATCGACTTTAGTTGAGTAATTTTTAATTATGTGCATTACTAAACAAATATTGCTGCGGTCAAGCAAGTGGCAAAACTTTTATTGTAATGAAGTCAAGATTAACACCCCAAGCTTACACAATGTGTTAGATTCATCGATGTCAAATGTCTACATTGTACAAATGTATACAAGGTTGTCCTTGCGTGATGGCAAGTCAATGAAAGGTAGAGAGCTTGGGGTGTAAATCTTCACTTCTGTAAACTGAAAGTTTTGCCACTTCCTTGACCGCAGCGATATTTAATGAATAATCATCTGTAACAGTACTTCTTGATGATTCCATCCCAATTCAGTGACAAGGAACTAAATTTCATTGCCTATTGGCTAAGGATATCCACTGGGATAAATTTGTCGGCGGGGCATCAGTGTCTTATAGACACATTCTCTAGTTTTCTTTTAACTTGACCCTAAATGAAATTAATAGTTATACATGTTATTAAGTCCAAATTTCAAAATCAGCAGCATAGGCATGCAATTTCAGGTTACAGTTATCAAATTAGAATTGTCAGTCTGGGAAAAGGCTCTGAATATGATTAAAATTACTTGATCAAAGAGAATGGTATTGAAGGTATTGCAACTTTAATAATTTAGGTATAAAATTTGGCACTTCAGAATCAAAAAGCCATCAGATAAAATGAAAGACATCTATGCAAATAAAAAAGTCAGCAGCATGTTTGAATAGAATTACCCTTTCCTATCCCCACTACAGTGTCCTTGTAGTCTTGCATGATCAAGAAAGTGTAAAATAAAATAAATGAAAATGATATGTGCCTTGCTATTGTGAAGGAATTTAACATATTTTAATATAAGGTATCAATTTTTTTTTAAATGTAGTAAACATTCCATACCAAAAATGTGGTGTTAATTTTTTTTGTAGTACTTCTCTATCAGCAGTACATTATAATGTCCATTTGTGCTTTCTTTTTTACAACAGCAATCATTCTAAAAACATCTGCTGTCTGTCCATCATGTTGTATGTATGTCAGTCTGTCAGTCTGTCTACCAGTCTGTCTGTCAAGCTGTCTATCAAACTGTCTATCATTCTATCTACCAGTCTGTCTGTCAGTCTGTGTCAATTTATCAGTCTGTCTGTCAGTCTGTGTCAGTCTATCTATCAGTCTGTCTATCAGTCTGTCTATCAATCTGTCTGTATCAGTCTGTGTCTGTCTGTCCCTCAGGCTGTCTGTCAGTATGTGTGTCAGTCTGTCTATCTATCATTCTGGCTGTCATCCTGGCTGTCATCCTGTCTGTCAGTCTGTTTTGTCAGTCTATCTATTAGTCTTTGTGTCAGTCTGGCTATTAGTCTGTGTTTCAGGCTGTCTTTCAGCAGTGTCTACCAGTCTTTCTATTGGTCAGTCCATCAGTCTATCAGTTTGTCTGCCAGTCAGTCTGCCTTTCAGTCTGTCAGAATGTGTGCCAGTCTGCCTGTCTGTCTGTCTATCAGACTGTCTACCAGTCTGTCGATCTGTCTGTCCATCAGTCTGTCTATCAGTATCAGTCTGTCTTTCAGTGTATTTATCAGTCTGTCAATCAGTCTGTCTACCAGTCTATGTATCAGTCTGTCTGTCAGTCTATCTATCAGTCTGTTTGTAAGTCTGTATATCAGTCTGTCTACCAGTCTGTCTAGTTAGTCTATTTATCAGTCTGTCTATCAGTCCATCCATCAGTCTGTATTTCATTCTGTCTGTCAGTCTGTCTGTCTGTCTGTCTGTTAATCTGTCTTTCTGTCTGTCTATCATTCTGTCTATCAATCTGTCTGTCTGTCTGTCTGTCAATCTGTCTGTCAGTCTGTCTGTCAGTCTGTCTATCAGTCTATCTATCAGTCAGTCTATCATTCTGTGTCTGTCTGTCTCTCTGTCAATCTGTCTGTCTGTCTGTCTGTCTCAATCTGTCTGTCTGTCTGTCTGTCAGTCTGTCTATAATCAGTCTATCTACCAATCTGTCTATCATTCTGTGTCAGTCTGTCTGTCTGTCTGTCAATCTATCTGTCTGTTTGTCAATCTGTCGGTCTGTCTGTCAATCTGTCAGTCTGTCTGTCTGTCTGTCTGTCTGTCTGTCTGTCTATCAGTCTGTGCCAGTCTTTCTGCCAGCTCAACTGCTTGAAACACCACAACACAACTTTGCCATTTAAGCTTTTGAGCCATTTTTTTTATAGTTATTTAGATATATATATATAGAGAGAGAGAGCCATTTGTTTGCATAAACAAAACAAATTATGATTTGCATGATAATTTGTAAACAGTTCTGCTTACTGACCTTAGTTACCATTGCCTACATAACGATTATAACCCATAATTAAAGGTCTATTTTCTCATATAAATATTTTTATTTTTCACTGTTTATGAGTACATTTTTTTGTCAGTCTGTCTATCAGCCTGTCTACCAGTCTGTGTGTCTGTATATCAGTCTGTCTGTCACTCTGTCTGTCTATCAGCCTTTCAGTATATGTGTCAGTCTGCCTGTCAGTCTATCTTTCAGTCTGTCTATCTATCTGTTTGTCTATATATCAGTCTGTCTATCATTCTGTCTGTCAGTCTCTGTCAGTCTGTCTGTGCCAGTCTGTCTGCCAGCTCAACAGCTTGAAGCACCAAAAGACAACCTGGCCATTTTAGTCTTTGAACCATTTTTCATAGTTATTTAGATATATATAAGAGAGCCATTTGTTTGTGTAAACAAAGCAAATTATGATTTGCATAATAATTTGTAAACAGTTCTGCTTACTGACCTTAGTTGCCATTGACAAAGTAGTGTTAGTTACATAAGGATTATACAAACTCATAATTAAAGGTCTATTTTCTGATATGAATATTATTTTTTACTATGTTTATGTACTTTTTAGAATGACTGTACATGATATATCACTTTGAATTTGTATGAATTTCCTTTGATCAACAGTGAGTGATAAATTCTGTATTGCCAAACTGGCTGACGTGATACAAGAAATTAAAATGTTAATGTCAAGACATCACTTTCTATTCATTGGAAAGACATAAAATTGTCGATATTCAGTGGCTTTATCACAGGACAACATACCAAAGTTGCCATATATGGGATTACTTAACACAAAAAACATCCATCAAAGACAAAATGTACTACCATGGAAGTACTTTTATTTGTGGGGTTCTAGTTTTCGTTGATTTTGTGGTCGATCTTAACCATGAAATTTAAAACCATTTTTTCCCTTAACTTACAATGGAATGGCCATCAAATCACAAATTTAGAAACTATCGAAGCAATATTTTTATCAAAACCATGAAAATTGGAACCCACAAATGAAAGTACCTTCACAGTATATTCTGTATACATTTATTATAGAAAATGAGAAATAATATATGATAGAATAACATTAAAACTTGCAAAATTAATAAAAGTGAATATGAAAAAGAATGGAAATGGGGTAAATGTCAATGAGACAACATCCCATATCCAGATTAAAACGACTCAAAACAAAGCATCTAGGGGTCACCATACGGTCTTCAACACAGTGAGGAACCCCACACCATATAGCAAGCCCTAAATGGCCCCAAAAAGGTAAAAAAATTGAATAAATCAATGGAAACAAACCACATCCAATATAACCCGAATATCAAGAAACTAAAATTTATAAGAAGACAAGGACAAGCCAATGACCAACATATTCCTGACTTGGACAGTCACAGAAATTGCAATGGGGTTAAACTTGTTTTACTGGTAATGTAACATTAGATCTAAAATGGAGCCTTATTTTGATTGGCAACTTACTATTAGAAGAACAAGAAAGACGGAGACTAAGTGGAGAAATCAATAAAGTTTGCCAGGATTTAGAAAATTGGACCTTCTGTAAGATTTTCTTTAAAATATTTTCCATGTTCCTTGGGAAATAGACATGCTGTTTTATTAAAGGGGGTGCTGAAAAGTGTACCACTCAATATTTATTATTTTACAAAATATTAAAAAGAAACATTCTAAGATGATCTTCTCGTATGAGATGTTATGGTATTTATTACCATACTTTACACCATGGTCTTAGATGGTTTCCTTCAAAAAAGGTGTCCTGCCAGATGCAGTCATAAGGGAACATAGTTTATAATTGCCATCGTAGAAAAAAAATATTTAAAATTAGAAGCAAACTTGGACAAAATAGCAGTTAATCTGTCCTCTTAAAAATGTGTACAGCAGGGACCAATAATAGCTTTTGCCCATAGCTGCCAGCAGGGAACAAAGTTTAACATCAGACCCTATTGAAATGCATTTAAAAGATCATCTAGTGAACATTTTTTGAAGATCAGAAACTATTGAATCACAATATAAAGATCCTCTCCTCGGAAACCAGTGGTCCAATTTGAATTAAACTTGATGGTCCCCTTCAATAAAAGTATCTTATCAGGATCACAAAACATAGAGGTCTATTTACACAGTAACATTTTTGAACATGGTAACACTGGTCCTAAGACCTTTGATGGTCCCCTTCAATAAAGGTGTCCCATCAGAATCACAAAACATATAGGTCTATTCACACAGTAACATTGTTGAACATGAGACCCTTTTATGAAGAGTTTTATTGAACTGTTTGTGTCAGCCATGGTCTAAGTGTGGAGAGCCTCTTATTTGACAATTACTTCTTATCCACAGGAAATTCGAGAGTTGATAGCCCTGCAAACAATCTTATTTCATTCTCTTTAAATAACTTTAAACAAATATTGTATGTAAATATAAATAAACTTAGATTTAAACTACAAACTCAATTCAAAGTTTTTTGACTTAAAGATCAAATAAGGATATCATATTCCAAATATTGACCTGAAGTCTAATTGACCACACAATATGAAAAATAATATCTTTAATTCTAGTCAGGGATCTGTTGAAAAAATCTCATTATCTCGATTTCTGAAGGCTTTTAACTTTTAATTGTTTATTTTGAATACAAAAATTTTCATATGTTAAAGTATATGTACAGATTTGTTTGTGCCCCCACCATAAGGCAGCATGGGATATCAAGTTTTACCCATATCCAAATATATTTTTGAACATCTTGTGTTTAGATTTCCACCAAAGACCTTTCAGCTTGACAATACAGTGATGATTAGGTATTTGGTCTTGCAGTTTAGTATGAAGACTTTATGGACCGATTCAGAAATGCAACAGCATTATGGGATTGTCATTGTTCTGAACATTCTTGGTTGGTCAAAGCGTATTTTACCAGGAAACTGAGTTTGTGCAATGTCGTTTACAAGGGTGGAAGTTGAATTTCTGAATTTGTCGATACCTTGATGAGACTAACAGATCACATACTGATTTTTATACCCCTGCAAACAAAGTTTGGGGGTATATAGGAATCACCCTGTCTGTCTGTCTGTCCGTCCGTCTGTCCACACTTCTCGTAAGCACAACTCCTCTTAAATCACTTGAAGGATTTTGATGAAACTTAATACAATGGAAGGACACTATATGGAGATGTGCATGAAGGAATATAATTATTGTCCGAAACTAGGAAGGGGAGATAATTCGACTTCGACTTTTCGTTGATTCCCTATGTATGAGATACCTCGTAAGCGCAAGTCCTCTTGAACCACTGGAAGGATTTCATGAAACTTTACACAAATAAAGGGCACTATATGGAGATGTGCATGAAGGAATATGATTATTGTCGGAAACCAGGAAGGGGAGATAATTTGACTTTGACTTTTCATTGATTTCCTATGGATGTGTTCTTTATGGGTTACCTCGTAAGCGCAACTCCTCGAAGGAAGGACACTATATGGAGATGTGCATGAAGGAATATAATTATTGTCTGAAACCAGGAAGGGGAGATAATTTGACTTTGACTTTTCATTGATTCCCTATGTATGGGTTACCTCGTAAGCGCAAGTCCTCTTAAACCACTTGAATGATTTTGATGAAACTTTACACAAAGGAAGAACACTATATGTAAATGTGCATGAAGGAATATGATTATTGTTTGAAATCAGGAAGGGGAGATAATTCGACTTTGACTTTTGTTGATTTCTCCTGCAACTTTTCGTTGATTCCCTATGTATGGGTTACCTCGTAAGTGCAACTCCTGTCAAACACTATATGTTGATGTCCATGAAGGAATATGATTATTGTTTGAAATTAGGATGGGGAGATAATTCGACTTTGACTTTGTTGATTTCTGCTGCAATTATCTTTTTTTTCCTAGAAAAAAATTAAGCATAGATATTGTGAAGTCAAACTGTTAGAGAGGCACACTTTTTTCATTGTAATCCTCTTGAAAAGTTGTTTTCAAAGTGTTGTAATGAAATTTCTCTAATGCTTATGATTTTTGTGTAAAATGTTAATCCTATAACATATGACTTCGCACTTTTATTCCATATTTAACATTTTTATCGGATTTTTACATTTTTTATTTTTTTGAAAGTGCGAAGTCATATCGGATCTTTAAATGTCGGAAATAAAATTTGTTTCCTGTCGGACTGTATGCTGTGTTTTCAAAAGTATTTAAGTCTTCATGGACCTAAACACGTAAATCATTAAAAAACATACCTCTCTTGTGATTCAGACTATTATTCCCAACACTACTAAATGAAATAAATTCCCAAGCAGTGCAATATCTACAGCATTCGCCATATTTCAATGATTTTCGAATTTGACCAACCAAGTTTTAAAAAACGAAGTTCATCATAAAAATGCATGCAAGAAGTGAATTTCGCATGAGCAGTTCTTATTTTACATTTGAAAATCTTATTTTTCGTGAATTTCAATCCATTGTCTCTTTATTTTTATCTCGGTGTACAATTTCCCTTAATTTTTGTAGTATAAATATAAACAAAGATGTGAAAACATTTCGAGACAACCCACCAGGTAAAACAAGTCGGGTATTGATTTAAATTATAATGACAAAAGAATTAATCACAACAATAGGTACTCTTCTCACGGGAGCGTGTCAAAAAGACGATGTTTAGATGTCTGTTTTTGGATATTTGGATTTATTGAGTAAAAATACTAAAAGACTTGCAGATATCAGAAATCTAGCAACGGATAAAAAATAACCCAAAAGCTTTTAATTTTAGTAGTTAGTGGTGAAAAGCATGATCTTCTGTTTGAGAATGATACAGCGGTACGCTTTTATCTATATCGTTTTGTCTACGATTTTGCAAGTTCATTCTTACCAACTTTCGATTTGATGTTCAAGAATGCAAGTGGGATTTTCTGCTGTTATTGGAGATTTGGTATAACAATAAACTGTTAAATACATAAATTCATTTTTGGGAGAATAATTCTAAACCAGAGAACAAACTATATGACCATGATTCATGAAAAATCATTTGCTACGAGTTTTTGGACACATACGATAGGACCTCGCGCTGCATGTTAAAAGTCAGTATATGAAAAAGAAACAGTGCTGGGTTCTATATTGTAGGACCCCTTGGAACCCTTGTGAAAAGTTCTTTCTTGAAGATTATATCATTACGTCCATACTTGTATTGTGTCCACACTTGTACTGTGTCCACACCTGTATTGTGTCCACACCAACTTTAAATTTGCACTTACCATTTCGATCCAGGGTTCAATGAGCGGGGGTTATTAATGGCTGCCATTTGGCGACAGCTCTTGTTATCTTTGATTTTTGTATGAGTTTTTGCTTTTTAGCTCACCTGGCTATGCCAGGGTGAGCTATTGCCATCACTTGGCGTCCGTCGTCCGTCCGTCCATCTTTAGCTCACTTTCAAAAATCTTCTCCTCTGAAACCACTGGGTCAGATGGAACCAAACTTTAACTGAATCATCACTAGGGTATCTAGTTTCAAATTTGTTATTTTGTATGTCTTAGGTCAAACAACATGGCTGCTGTTACTAAAAATAGAACATAGGGGTAAATTACAGTTTTTGGCAAATAACTCAAAAACCGTTACAGATATCAAAAAATCTGACGTGAGCAAAAGTGATCAGCATGAGAAGATCTACCCATGCTGACATTTTGAAGAAAATCTGATGACCCATCTAAGAGTTATTGCCCTTTTTCTGTAAAATTTTCAAAATTTTTGTTTTTTACTTTTTATTAAAAAGTTTAAATTGCAGAAATGTTCAGCATGTTAAGATCTACCCACATGGATATTTTGAAGAAAATCCAAGTACCTATATATGAGTTGTGGCCCTTTTTTGGTCAAATTTTTGGTGATTTTTTACTTTTTGTCCTATATTTCAAAAACGCTTCGAGATAGAGGTCAAGTTTATATTGCAAAAATGTTCAGCATGTTAAGGACTATATTTTATTGAACATGTTCAAGTTTTCCGACCTCTTCCAAGATGGCCGCCAGCGGGGAACTTAGTTTACTATTGGACCTAATGGGAAAATTCATGCAAAGAACCATCAAATGGATTTGAACTAAACTTGGCATGAATGTTGCTGATGAGGTGCTGACCAAGTGTTGTTACTTTGATGCCGATCCTTCATCCAAAATGGCCGCCAGCGGGGATCTTAATTTCAACATTGGACCCTGTCGGAAAATGCATACAAAGAACTTCTTCTTGAGAACAAATGAATGGATTTGAACCAAACTTGGCATGAATGATGCTTATGAGGTGCTGACCAAGTGTTACTACTTTGGTGCTGATCCGTCATCCAGCATGGCCGCCAGCTGGGAACTCAATTTTAACATTGGACCCAATTGTAAAATGCATACAAAGAACTTGGCATTGATAATGCTTATGAGATGCTGACTAAGTATTTTTACTTAGGTGCGGATCTGTCATCGTATATGACCCACAGCATTGGACCCTATGGGAAATGCGCACAAAGATCTTCTAGAGAACTGCTGAATGGATTTAAATCAAACATGGCATGAATAATGCCTGCAGGTGCTGACCAAGTGTCACCAGCTGTTTACTTAATTTAACAGAAGATCTTCTTCTAGAGAACTGCTGAATAGATTAAAACCAATTTTTGCATACATGATGCTTATGAGAGGCTGACCAAGTGTTGTTTCTTTGGTGCTGATCCATCATCCAATATAGCCTCCAGCAATGAATTAGACCCTAAGGGGAAATACATACAAAGATATAATAGAAAACCACTGAATGGATTCAATTTAAACATTGCATAAATGAAACTTGTGAGATTTTGACCAAGTTTGTTACTTTGGTGCTGACCCGTCTTCCGACATGGCCACCAGTGGCAAAACTTAGTTTAACATAGGACCCAATGGGAAATGCATAAAAAGATCTTCTGCTCTGAAACTGCTTGAACAATTTCAGTAGGATTTTGATATGATAGTCCTTGGGTGACCCTCTTCAAAGTTTTATGTTAAATAGCTGCCAGCAGGGAATGTAGATTAACATAGGCCCTTAAAGTTTGGAAACTGCATTCAAAAATCTCTAAAACTGCTTGAACAATTTTAATTCAAATTTATAAAAAGTTTCTGATTTTTATGTACATACACCACCAAAGATGGACCATCAATTTGGAATTATAGTGCTGCTTAGGACCCAGGTGAGCGATACAGGCTCTTGAGAGCCTCTTGTTTGATTTTTACAGTGAGTGTTGCCAAATTTATTTATTTTTTAACAGTTCCTAATTTTTATTCCTTATCACAAGTGGGATGAGTTATTATTATTAAGTCTGGTGTCTCTGACACAAAAAGTTTTCAATATAAAAAAATAATACATGTACTAGCATTTTAAATTACATAGTCTTCCAACTTGATGTTTAGGCTGTTGTACATAAAACTCTGGACAAGTTCTATTGAAATTGTTCTGGAGTTATACCCCTTGAAACTTGGAGAAAAAAATGTGATGGAATATCCTGAAATACATCGATACATTTTTTTACTGTAAGGGAAATTATTATACTGCATTTTTTCAAGGTTTCCAAAACAAATTTCAATTCAAGCAGTTTGAATTTGAACTGAAAATTGCCTCAAAATATATCAGGTTTATTTTCGCTATTCATCCTTTACACAAAAATAGTAAAAATAAAATTGCCACAAATTGTTCCTGTTTACGATACAGTTACAGGGGAGATAATAACGTTGTTATGTAGAGTTGTAACGTTTTCCCGATGTCCGTGACGTCGCTCAAAACAGAGTCGTGAATTCGCGGGAAAAGGACAGTATTAGTTTGAAACGTAACACACACCATTGTATGCATCACTGCGAAATGTAGTCTTCAGGATCTTACTAACAACATATCTGTTATATCAATATATAACGTAAAAATTTTAACATCGCTTTAGTGTTGAATTCACATATTTTTAATAGGTCTTGAATTTTATGCCTAAAAATGTCACATCGGTATCACAGGGGCTAGGCTCGTTAAATATTCAAATAATACTATATTTATAGTTTTATTTTAACACCGAACGAACTTAGCGCCTGTGATCGGTATTGACATTGAAAGAGGTGAGCGTGAGAGCGTGCTTTGGCTTTGCAAAGCGTGACTCTCACGCCGAAAGCGTGAGACTTGACAGGTCTGCTTTCGTCTTGCACCATGTGAGACCATTATTGGAATTGACCCCAAAAAATGTATCGTGCGACAACCAGTTTGAAACTAATATTTGTGACACTGATCTGCGATACTCTACCACCTGCTGAATTATTGCAAATAGAACGAAGAAAAATCGGCGGGTAAAGGTGAATGACATTATACCAAGAGAAATACAACCAACGCAACGTCATTTACCGCCAAAATATTATTTTGTGGTAAATTTTTGACAGTTTTTCTCAAATATCTTAAAAACTAGCACATGGACCCCCTATTTTCTCATTAGTTTTCAAAAGAAGGCTAACAAAAGAACCATTTGCCAAATTATGAAGGAAAAATCAATAGTCATTTTTTTTTTATATCTCGATTTCAATCCATGAATATAGCTATAATTTAGCATTACATGTACAAAAACACCAAATAACAGATATATCGGATGTTGTTAATAAATTTTGTCATAATCCCATTTAAAGGCGATGAAATGAGCATTATAGATAAAAAAAACAGAACTAAAATATCCCAAGTACTTCGAAAATTACAAACATTTAAAAATTCCCATAAAAACCGCAAATTATTGGGTTTTGCCCAAAAATTAGCCATTTTCAACGTTAAATATCTCAAAAAATTAATCATGAAGGTATGTTTTTCTTTTCACATTTGGAATCCTCATATTAAAATTTAGGTTATACTGGATTTTCGTTAAAAAATCAATATGGGATCTATACTGTATCGTATGCCCTTAAACTTCCCTTTGTAATTTTGTTTGTCAGGGAGATTGGTTAAGGTCAGATGTGCATGTAAATAGAACATGATATGATTTAGTGCTAAGAAATAAATCCAGCTAATAGAATGGTACATCTATGCCGTTTTATTTTTTTAGAAAAATTAAAAATCTCTTGTGAATAGTGAATGTGATGAAGTCCTTTGTAATTATTCTTGAGTAGGATTAAAATTATTAATAAAAAAAAAATAGGTTTGTTTGCCCAAATGCTGCCTACCCAAATATATACCTGCCTACCTGAATTCTTTTTTCACCAAAAATTCTAATTTTTTTTTTATTATTTTTTGTCTTTCACTTGCTTAAATTTTTAGCTCACCTGGCCTAAAAGGCCATGTGAGCTATTGCCATCACTTGGCGTCCATCGGCGTCCATCCGTCCGTCGTCCGTCCGTAGTAGACTTTTTCAATAATCTTTTCCTCTGAAACCACTAGGCCAATTTCAACCAAACTTGGCCTGAATCATTACCAGGGTATCTAGGTTCAGATAGAGGTCAATTTTTAAGTGCAAAAATGTTCAGCTATCAAGATCTACCTACCTATAAATTTTGAAGAAAATCTAATACATATAGAGGAGTTATTGCCCTTTATTGGTCCTCCATATTGGATTTACCACGCCCTTTTCACAGTGACGTCGTATACATCCTGGCGTATTTCACACTGTGACGTCATGAAAATCGGCCATTTTGAGAGGAATCTCTCCTTCTGGTGTGGCAGAGGTGATATCTGACGTAGGAAGAGCTATGCACCTCTGTTTCGGAGATTGCCTATGGGAAAACACATTCAAAGATCTTCTCCTCTGAGACTACCTGGCCAATTGGACCCTATGGAAAACACATTCAAGGATCTCCTCTGAGACTACTTGTCCAATCAAAACTATACTTGGTCGCAACTGTCCTTAGTTGGTCCCCTTTAAGAAATGTGTCCGGCAAGTCCACATTGGATCCTAGATGGCCATCAGCGGGGAACTTAGTGTAACATTGGACCCTTTAGGAAAACACATTCAAAGATCTTCTCCTCTGAAACTACTTTTTCTATTTGAACCAAACTTGGAAACAATGGTCTTTTGATGGCCAACTTTGAAAAATGTGTCCGGGAAGTCTACATTTGATCCAAGATGGCCGCCAACGGGAAGCATAGTTTAACATGGGAACCTTAAGGGGAAATGCATACAAAGATCATCTCCTCTTGACACAGTGGACCATATTACATCTAGGTTTATTATAACACTAGAAAATGAGACCTTTTATCATTGAGTTTATTGTCTATACTAGCTTTAGACCAGGTGAGCTACAGGCTCTTGAGAGCCTCTAGTTGTAAAATACTAACAATTTTGATTTCCATGAGAAAAAATGATAAATTACCTACCTACCTACTCAACTTCAGTAGGCCTTGTCTGGTTTGGGCAAACCAAATTATTAATTAGTCTAGCCTTAGAAAGTGTAAAATAAATGTAGTAAACATTCCACACCAGTGTTGTATGTAAATTGTTGTTTTGAGTACTTTTTTGTTACAATTAACATTTATCCTTGTAATAATTCTCATTTAAATATAGTTTTTATACGACCAAAAAAAATTTTGTGGTCGTATAAAAATTATGGTGCTGTTGTTGTTGTCGTTTTCTCACTTTTGAGACAGGCCAGTTCCTATTTTTAGCGATGTGAGATTTATCTGTCTCACACCACCCCATGTTAGACAGCCTCGTGCATACTATGACGTCATTGACGTCATGGTGAGTTGCTAAGTAATGGCGGATGGTCAGGACAACATGACGGCGTCAAAAGTCATTTTTATGAACAAAAGTGAGAAAATGAATCAAGCACCGTTGAAAATGCAAGATTCAGAAATCTCAGACACCCTCGGGTAAGATTTCAATGGTTCTCTGACTCGGCAAGCCTAGTCAGAGAAATATTGAAATCTTACCCTTGGGTGTCTGAGATTTCTTGATCTTGTCTTTTCACCGGTGCTAGATTCATATAGTCTATGTTGTCTGTAGACACTTTTGTTTTTGGTCAATAACTTTAGTTCTAGTTGACCAATTCTTATGAAATTTTTACAGAATGTTCCTTGGCATAAAAGGAAGGCCTGGCAAAGTTTTGGTCATTGTGGCCCCTCCCATCTTTAAAAAAGGGGCCAAAAAGGCTTAAATTTGATGTTTTCACATATTTGACTATAGAATCTTTACTATTTATTGGATTTTAATGGGGTTTCTTTCAGTGTCCTCCTGAGGAAATTTCCAATCAGTTGTATAACAACAGATTTCATGTGGCATGTAAGACTCATGAGATAAATGGGACCCAAAAGGGGCGAATTTCAAAAATTTTAATTTTTAGCTCACCTCACGAAGTGAGGGGGCTTATGTGATACCCCTAGCATTGGCATCAGCGTCCACGTCGGCATCTGCGTGGGCATCCAGTTAGGAAGAATGGTTAAGGTCCATTCCCGCTTACTGACATGGCCCACATCAACCATATTGGTATGTATGATGCATTTTGGAATGATAACAACAATGCATACTTCGGATGCTGTCTCTGACCTACATTTTACGCATGAGTGACTTGGTTAGGTAGAATGGTTAAAGTCCATTCCCGCTTACTGACATGGCCCACATCAACCCTATTGGTATGTATGATGCAATTTAGGATGACAACATTGCATGCTTCAGTTGCAGTCTGTAAACTATAATTTATGCATGACTGAGTCTGTTATAAAGAATGATTATAGTCTATTCCTGTTTGCTGACATGTGCAACATGTGACAATGCTGCGCAAAGAGGTGAGCTAAGCTGGCTGTGGCTGCTTTCTATGTTTTAATTTTTAGTCTGATTTTGATGCAGTTTTTTGCAATGGATTCCTTCTGAAAAATTAACATAGTGCTGCATCATCTGATTTTTGATAACTTGTTTCTTTTCCAAGCTATGAGGGGCCCAACGGGGCAAAAATTGCAAACATGCAGATTACCTAAAATTTTTATTTTACATCTAATTTCAACGGGATTTTTTTCTTTAGATTCCTCTCATTATAGGCTTACATTAGATATGGTGTAGCTCTACGGTTTCCGAGCTATTAGGGGTAAAAGGGGCCAAAATTGCAATTTTTAGAAATATGTAAAATCTTTATTTTAAATTAAATTTTGATGGGATTTTTTTCTTTGGATTCCTCTCATTGCAAGGTTTCAGAGGTATGTCAACTGATTTGGTGTAACTCTTACCGTTTCCGAGCTTTAAGGGGTCAAAGGGGCCAAAATTGCAATTATTTGATATATGTAAAATCTTTTTTTTTTCATGAGATTTTAATGGGATTTTTTTCTTTGGATTCCTCTCAATGTAAGCTTTCAGTTGTATGCCAACAGATTTGATGTAGCTCTCACCGTGTCCGAGCTTTAAGGGGTTAAAAGGGCCGAAATTGCAATTATTAGAAATATGTGAAATCTTTATTTTTCATTAGATTTTGATGGGATTTTTGTATTGGATTGTTCTCATTGTAAGCTTTCAGTAATATAGCAGTATATTTTGCTTTGCTCTACAGTTTCCAAGCTACAATGGGTCAATTGCAATACTTGAAAAGATGTGAAATCTTTATTTTTCATTCCCAGGCCAAAAATCATGGTCACTGACCATGGTCAACCATTGTTAAACGTTTGGGGACCATGGTCGACCATGGTGGGCAATGGTTGACCACCTTCCCTTTATTTGAACCATTGTCAGCAATCATGGTCAACCATGTTCATCAGTGACCATGGTAATACATTGCCACTGACCATGGTCGAACATGGTCAATGACCATGGTCACTGATGGATATGGTCGACCATGGTGCCAATTATAGTAAAACATGTGCTTTATCTGCAAAAGACAGAGGAGTTTCTGTGATTTGCAGTATACTTACTAAGTTTGTCAGCTTCAAAATATTTTTATGCCCCCAAATCGAGGATCGGGGGGCATATTGTTTTTGTCCGGTCTGTCTGTCTGTCTGTCTGTTTGTCCGAAACTTTAACCTTGGCTATAACTTTTGAACTATATAAGGTAGACTTTTGATACTTGGCAAGTGTATAGGTCTAGTCAAGAGGAACATAAATATGCAAAAAAATTAGGTCATAGCGGTCGAAAAGGGGTAAAATTGGGAATCTGGGGGCATATGTAGTGTTTCACAAACACATCTTGTTACCCCAGGAGTTATCTGTTCAATCTATGAAAGGCATCTAGTGAATTTAAAGTACCCCGGTAATTGGAATTATTTATCAGAAAAGTATATTTCATAGTTCATGATGCATTTAGTTGATAAAATAAAATAAGATATTTCAAATATTTTATACATGAATCTGATACATTATTTGATATGCCATTACACAATAAATTGAAGAATTCACCAATTATGAGAATTTTTAGAAGAAAGTATTTTGGAAAGAAGAGAACTAATTAATGTTGCAAATATGTTCTGCTCCAAAAAAGTGTTGTCTTAAATCAATGAAAAAGCTATAAAAAAATTATATCATACTATATAGGCACTACTTGATCATGGTCAGTTCCTGGTTTGCAATTTAGCTTGATCCAATAAGTGAGGGTATAACCCCCTCTTTAGGACTTTGGCATTATTTTGGATGTATTTTGGACTTGACCACAGACTCAAAAGAAATAGCATTTTTGACTTGTACTTCAAATTTCAAAAAAATGGACACTGACTTCATCTCAAATTTTGGGTGTACTCTGGACTTGAGTGGGTAGAGAGTTTATACCCTCATGTGTATTTGACTATGGTCGACCATGGTCAGTTCTTATACGACCATGGTCAACCATGATCAATTCTTTTTGACCATGGTCAAACATGGTAAGGTCTTGGTTGACCATGGTTGACCATGCTGATTAGCTGTGACCATGGTTGACCAAAATCATGGTTAATCGTTGCTGACCATGACAGTTCATGGTCAACCATCATTGACCATAAAATACCATGGTGACCATGGTCAACCATGGTCATCATTTCATCTGGGTTGGATTTCAACCTGGGTTTTTTCTTTGGGTTTCTCTTGATGGTAGTCAATAGAATTTCTTAGCTCTTACAATATCCTAGTAATAAGAGATTAAAAGGGCTAATTTTTATTTTCACCAGTTTGTGTCCACTTACAATTTATGTGTCAAGGTCCTTATTGTGTCCAGTAAATTACTGTGTCCAAATTCATTTTAGTTTACACTTGTTCAAATTTCAGTGGTCGACATGCTGCGGCCATATCCAGCTGTGCTCGGCGTAGCCCTTTGTTACCAGCCATGAAATAGCTTGAGTTATAATAATATTATGTCTGACAGTTTATCTGTTTTAAAAGTTCATGAAATTGTTCAATTATGATAAAATTCTGTTGAATGGAATGCTTATTTGGTTAGTTTAAGGCAAAGAAGATTTTTTTTTTTTTTTTGGGGGGTAAGAATAAAATAATTGATCCACTTTTGAATTTTAGAAGTAACTGAACTTAAAAATGTTTAAGGATAGTGTAGCATGCTAGGTTTTTTTGTCTCGCCCGCGAAAAGCGAGACATAGGCGTGCAAAGCATGACGGCTACGACGACGGCGTTAACTTTTACTAAAACACAGGATATTTTGAAAACCCTTTGATGTAGGAACATCATATTTGGTCCAGTGGTTGTACTAATCAAGTGCTACCTGACGGACATAAAATCATGTGACCTCGACCTCAATTGCACGGTCCAGTGACCACGTTAAGTTTCTCTGATTAGATCCATATCTCAATAACTGTAAGTGGTAGGTCATTGGTATTTGGTATATAGGTTGATCTTGAGTAGTACTTGTCAGTCTGGCATATGACTTTTGTCCTTGACCTCAATTTCACGGTCTAGTGACCACGTTAAGTTTCTCTGATTAGATCCATATCTCAATAACTGTAAATGGTAGGTCAATGATATTGGGTATATAGATTGGTCTTGGGTAGTACATGTCAGTCTGGCATATGACTTTTGTCCTTGACCTCAGTTTTACAGTCTACTGACCACATGAAGTTTCTCTGAATAAATTCATAAGTGGTAGGTCGATAATATTTGATATGTAGGTTGGTCTTGGGTAGTACATGTCAATTTTACATATAACTTTTGTCCTTGACCTCAATTTCACGGTCTAGTGACCACGTTAAGTTTCTCTGATTAAGTCCATTTCTCAATAACTATAAGTGGTATGTCAATGATATTTAGTATATAGGTTGGTCTTGGGTAGTACATGTCAGTCTGGCATATGACTTTTGTCCTTGACCTCAATTTCATGGTCTAAAGACCATGTTAAGTTTATCAGTATATATTTTTGGTAGGTCAATGATATTTTGTATATGGGTTGGCCTGGGTAGTAAATAATGGCTTGCTATATGGCATTTTTCAGTGAATTAAGTTTCACAGTTAAGTGAGCACATTTAGTTATTGTTTAAAACATCAATTCAGATGTCAAGCAGGGACGGGCGAGACATCTTTTAGGGTTTACCCTTGTTTGTTCTATATTTTATAACTATAAGATCTATACATATTATGAATATTTTTGAGCCATATGTCTCAAATAAAAAAATCAAAGTACAATTTACATAAAGATTTTATACAGTTCTATTTACTGACTTACAAAGTTTCCATTGACATAATAAAGTAGTGTCAAATTACACAACTATTATACACACCCACTTCAATAAATGTCCATATTTTTATAAAAATGTTTTTGCTGTGTATACATGCTGTTTAGAATGACTATGTTGTATTGATATAATAATTAAAAAAACATGTTAAGTAATAATTGTTGGTCACAGTGGGTCTAATCTAAGCTTGATACTGACTGTGATCATTAGTCTGTATCAAAAATAAAACGTTCTGTATTCCATATATCAACAGTTTCTTAAAGATATGACTCAGTTGATAGACTATTGACAGAACAAGAGTCTCCTAATTGACAGTTGCCAGGAAAAAAGTCTCCTAATTGACAGTCGACAGGACAAAAGTCTTCTCATTGACAGTTGACAGGACAAAAGTCTTCTTATTGACAGTTGACATGACAAAAGTATCCTAATTGATAGTTGACAGGACAAAAGTCTCCTAAATGACAGTTGTGACATGACAAAAGTCTTAAATTGACAGTTCACAGGACAAAAGTCTCCTGATGGTTAGTTTACAGGACGAAAGTCCCAATTGATAATGTACAGGACAAAAGTCTTATACTGTGAAAGTACAATTGTTCGTGGGGTTCAAATTTTCGTGGATTTCGTGGTTCGCTAAAACCATAAAAATTAAGTTCCCAACGAAATGCATTTTTTCCGTAGAGTTGTAATGCACAAAACTCGAAACCACGAATTTAAGTACCCACAAAATAGTGCTATTAATGAAAACCACAAAAATTGGTGTCCATGAATAAAAGTACTTCCACAGTAATTGACAGTTGACAGGAAAAAAGTCTCCTTATTGACAGAATTTGACAGGACAAAAGTCTCCTAATTGACAGTTGACAGAACAGAAGTCTCCTGATTGGCAGTTAACATGACAAAAGTCTCATAACATTGATAGTCAACAGGACAAAAGTTTTCTAATTTACAGTTGACAGTCCAAAAGTTTCCTGATTATATAATTTACAGGACAAAAGTTTGCTGACTGACAGTTGACAAGACAAAAGTCTCCTAATTGACAGTTGAAAGGACAAAAGTCTCCTAGATGGTAGTTGACAGGACAAAAGTCTCCTAATTGACAGTCAATAGGACAAGTCTCCTAATTGACATTTGGCAGGTCAAAGTCTCCTTATTTATGCTTTACAGGGCAAAGTCTCCTAATTGACAGTTGACAGAACAGAATTCTCCTGATTGGCAGTTGACATGACAAAAGTCTTATAATTAACAGTTAACAGGACAAAAGTTTTATAATTGACAGTTGACAGGACAAAAGTCTTATAATTGACAGTTGACAGGACAAAAGACTAATAATTGGCAACTGACAGGACAAAAGTCTCCTGATTGATAGTTTACATGACAAAAGTATCCTTATTGACAGTTGACAGAACAATAGTCGCCTGATTGGCAGGTGACATGGCAAAAGTCTAATAATTAATAGTCGACAGGACAAAAGTCTTCTAATTGACAGTTGACAGGACAAAAGTCTTTTGATTGACAGTTGACATGACAAAAGTCTCCTAATTGACAGTTGAAAGGACAAAAGTCTCCTGATTGGTATTTGACATGACAAAAGTCTCTTAATTGACTGTCCATAGGACAAGTCTCCTTATTGACAGTGGGCAGGACAAAGTCTCCTTATTTATGCTCCTGATTGACAGTTGACATGACAAAAGTTTTCTGATTGACAGTTTACAGGACAAAAATCTCCTGATTGATAGTTGATAGGACAAATGTCTTGTAATTGACAGTTGACAGAACAAAAGTCTCCTGAGTGACAGTTGACATGACAAAAGTCTCCTAATTGACAGTTGAAAGGACAAAAGTCTGATAATTGATAGTTTACAGGACAAAAGTTTCCTGATTGATAGTTGACAGCACAAAGGTCTCCTGATTGATAGTTTACATGACAAAATTTTTCTGATTGACAATTGACAAAGCAAAGGTCTCCTGAATGACAGTTCACTGGACAAAAGTCTTCCTATTGACAGTTGACAGATTTACAGTTGGGTGAACAAAAGTCAACTGAAGGATAGTTGACAGCACAAAAGTTGAACAAAAAATTGACAGTTAACAAAAGTCTACTGAATTTCAATTGACAGATTGACAGTTGACAGATTCAGTTGGATTAAAGTTTCCAGCCTGAATTGGAAAAG
Organism: Modiolus philippinarum; assembly: GCA_002080025.1. Lineage (NCBI taxonomy): Eukaryota > Metazoa > Mollusca > Bivalvia > Mytilida > Modiolidae > Modiolus > Modiolus philippinarum. Next base: position 89,044 of record MJUU01040432.1, read on the forward strand.
TAGCAACTCTAGAGTTTCAGTTGAACTTAACCTAAGAGGACATATTAATCCTTTCTGAAAAGGTCCAATCATGATCTAATAAAAAGTCGATTTGTTGCATTTTCACTCATGACAGAATGAATGTTGTACAAAACTGTTTCGGAAAGATTCTCTTAATACTTACTAATTAGATGAAATGAGTTTCATTTAATATAATTATTATATAATTTAGGTACCAGTGGGGGAACCAGACAGATTAGAGGGTATACCATCATTAATTGGACGGGAATTTTACCTACCACACTGGATCAACTCAACAACTGCTGTAGCTGATATACAGTTGTCATCAATAGGTAAATTACTAATGTTGATATTAAAATAGAGAAATTTTGGTATTCCTTACTAAAGACATTGGACTTCATTTGTCAGTTTTACATTGATTTTTCAAATGTCAACCACTATCTTGGCAATCTGTAGTCAATTTAACTCATACTTGGCCAAAATATTGGGTATGATAATCTCATAATTTGTTTACTTTTTTGTGAAATTAAGATTTTATTTTAAGAGTTATGGTACTTAATTCATCAATTTAACTTCAATTTTTGGCCGGGTTGCATGGAGTGCAAATCCGGGTTATAGTATGGTGAATGTCGGGCGGGCGGGCAGATGGGTGGGCGGGCGGGCAGGGAAAATGGGATACTGATTTTGTGAAATCAACTCCTCCTACAGTTTTCAAC
>MJUU01040432.1:90692-106233 GCA_002080025.1 Modiolus philippinarum
TGTTTCTATATATATTGTAGATGTGCACCTCCCTTTTTGGAATTATTTTGAAAATTTTTTACTGTTTTTACGGACTTTGGAACTTACTCATTTTTTATCGACATTTTCAACAAAGGGTACCTATTTTGTGAAATCAACTCCTCCTACAGTTTTCAACTTACAATTTTGAAACTTCACTAAATGTTTCTATATATATTTTAGATGTGCACCTCCCTTTTTGGAATTATTTTGAAAATTTTTTCCTGTTTTTACGGACTTTGGAACTTAGTCATTTTTTATCAACACTTTCAATAAAGGGTACCTATTTTGTGAAATCAACTCCTCCTACAGTTTTCAACCTACATTTTTGAAACCTTACAAAATGTTTCTATGTATATTGTAGATGTGCTCCTCCCTTTTTGGAATTATTTTGAAATTTTTTTCCTGTTTTTCACAGACCCATTAGGGAACCTAAAAAAACAACACTTTATAGCTAGAAGCACCAAAACACAACCCGGCCATTTGATTCTTTGACCCATTTTTTCACTTGGCACACCTTAACTCGACAACCCTTTGATTCTTTACCATACCTTCTAAATTTACAGAAAAATTAGGTATGCTTGGAAAGTTAAAAGGTTCCTGATGAGAACTAGGCCATCTTGACATAGCTATTTTCAAGCACAAATGACTTTGGTTAAAAGTTTGTTTTGTGGCTTACAATACCATTGATGTATGGTTAGTGGATGGATCTTCAGTTGTAGTTAAAGCTGCTAAATAACTTACTTGTTTTAACAAAAAGCAAACTGGGGAGGGGATTAGCTGTTATTTGCCACTGCTCGATCTCTACTGGTTATGATTTTGTTAGTTTCCCAGTAACAATAAATAAAATTTTATGTGTACATTTATAATGATATGATTTAGAATCAAGTTTTTCATGTTTCAAGTAATCATGTCAAGGTCAAGGTTCGTGCTTATTTTACCATGAAATGCATTTCAATTAAGACTGCTTGGGCAGTTACTTTTTTTGCATCAATCACAGATATCAACATTAAATTATGATTTGGTCAATTTTTCAATTGCTAATAGATTTAGGAAACTATTATTTATTTTGCAGCAGATGGTTTTGGATAATACATGTGTAATGATTTTGCTTAATACATGACAGTTTTCCACATTTCTTATTATCACCTTATTAGTTTGACCTAAAGTGCATTGTCCGTTGAATTTTGATCTATTTCTCAATTTTATAAATAGTAGTGGGTCAAATGAGCAAAACAACTAATAGGGTGTATTGTACTATAAAATAACAGGGCAAAGGAAATTTCTTTGTTTGCTGAAAAATAGAAAGCAATTTAATTCTGATAAGAAATTCAGGCTTATCACTAATTTTAAATAGGTTAAGCTACAATACCACATGACAAAAGCCACTTGATAAAGTTCTAAATTGTTGATCTGATCAGTTTCTTTAATAGACTTTTTCAATGTTAGGTGTGATAATTTTCAAGGTTTTTATGAATCAAATACCTGATATCTTTTGAAAATCACAATAGGGTTTTCACTGGTTTTCTGTGTGTTCCTGATTTATTAAATCTTATCACTTTTAAATGTTGTATGTGTTTTGAAATTTTACACTTCAGTGGTCTTCCACTATCTTTTACATGTATTTTGAAAACCTTTATGATGGTTTTCCCTAATTAGCATGGTGCTTCCTTGAAACAAATGTTTTCTTTTGAAAGGATTTTTATGTACCACCCAAGAATGTGGAAGGGGCATATAGTGTTACCCTTGTCCATCCTTCCATCTGTCCGTCTGTCCGTATGTCCATACGTCCAGTTAAGTTTTGTGTTTAAGTCCACTTCTCAGAAACTGTAAGAGGTAGAAAAATGATAATAGGTCAGTAGGAAGATCTTTGATAGTACTACATAGATCACTAGGTAGTTTTGACTCTTTTACATATATTTCATGCTTGAGTGACTTTGGTTAAGTTTTGTGTTAAAGTCCATTTCTCAACAACTATACATTACAGGACAATGATATTTCGTCAAATTAATTGCCTTGAGGAGTACTACCCAAATCATTGAAAATAAGGTGGCTTTAACCTACATTTTATGCTGCAGTGACTGGTTTAGTTTGGCATTTAAGTCCATTTCTCAACAATTACACATTATATGACAATGATATTTCATCAATGTTATTGCCTTGATGAGTACTGCCCAAATCATTGACAATAAGTTGGCTTTGACCTACATTTTATGCTTCAGTGACTTTGGTTAAGTTTTGCTTTTAAGTCCATTTCTCAACAACTTCACATTATAGGACAGTGATATTTCATCAAAGTAATTGCCTAAATTAATGACAATTAAGTGGCTTTGACCTACATTTTAATATGAGGTTATCCTTTGCAATAAATCTTTTGGCGGGGCATCTGTGTCTTCTAGACACATTCTTTAGTTCAAAAGTAATTTTGACTTTGAAATTAAAAAAAATAATAATAGAGAATAAGATGATTGGTATTATGTGCTTACCTCACCCATTTGCCGTACATCCATTGGTCCATCAGTTCTCCTGAAGATTCTGCCAAATAACTTCTGAACAAATGAATTAATGTCTTCCTACTTGGCATGGAAGTTTTAAAACAAATTTGGTGGCAAAGTTCAAGTTTTTATTTTGGTTCAGATGTACAAGTGGTTATGGAGTAATGCCCCACTAATCATTGAATTTTGTCCAATAGAGGTTTTCAACCAGTAACTTGTGTGAATGGAATTGCCTGCAGTCTTCAAACTTTTTATGATAAATCATTTACCACAAGACTTAGGCCAAGTAACATTTTCGATTCAGAGATCTAAGTTTTTTTGGAGTAATGCCCCTTGAACTTTGAAAGTCAGGTTTTTTTAGTCCAATACCGGCTTCGCCGAAGGGGACTTTAGGTTTGCATTCCGTCAGTCCGTCAGTCAGTCAGTCCGTCAGTCCGTCAGTCCGTCACACTCAGTTTTCCGGACTTTTTTCCCATACTATAAGAGATATTCATCTAATATTTGGTATGTAAGTCTACCACCATGAGTTACAGATGAAGTTCGAGTTTGGTTCCGGTTCATTGATTTTGGACGGAGTTACGGCCCTTTAACTTAGACAAATTTGGTAAAATATAGGTTTTCCGGACTTTTTTTCTAAACCTTGCCAGATATGAAGCTAATATTTGTTATGTAGGTCTACCACTATGAGTTACAGATCAAGTTTAAGTTTGGTTCTGGGCCATTGATTTTGGACAGAGTTATGGGCCTTTGACTTAGAAAATTCTGGTAAAATATAGGTTTTCCAGACTTTTTTTCTAAACCGTTCCAGATATGAAGCTAATTTTTGTTATGTGAGCCAACCAGCATGAGTTACAGATCAAGTATGAGTTTGGTTGCAGTCAATTGATTTTAGACGGAGTTATAGGCCTTTGACTTAGAAAATTTTGGTAAAATATAGGTTTTCCGGACTTATTTTCTAAACTGTTCCAGATATGAAGCTAATATTTGTTATGTGAGTCAACCACTATGAGTTACAGATCAAGTTTGAGTTTGGTTCAGGTCCATTGATTTTAGACGGAGTTATGGGCCTTTGACTTAGAAAATTTTGGTAAAATATAGGTTTTCCGGACTTTTTTTCTAAACCGTTCCAGATATGAAGCTAATATTTGTTATGTGAGTCTACCACTATGGGTTACAGGACAAGTTCGAGTTTGGTTCCGGTCCATGGAGTTTGGACAGAGTTATGGGCCTTTTACTTAGAAAATTTTGGTAAAATATAGGTTTTCCAGACTTTTTTTCTAAACCATTTCAGATATTAAGCTGATATTTGCATTGTTAATCAACTACTATGGGTTACAGATCAAGTTTGAGTATGAGTTGGGTCCATTGATTTTTGACGAAGTTATGGGCCTTGGGCTCGGAAAACTTTTCTTCAACTATTTTTGCTGGTATACTGAATTATTCCACCGGTAGGGGACTTCTGTATTGCCTTGCAATACGATCCACACTTGTTTACCAATAGATTGTTAACAGAATTGCAGACAGTGTGTTTATTGTTTACAACAAAACATTGTAAAGTTTAATTTTGAAATCAGAGTTACAAGTGTTTCAGGAGATCTATGTCCTTTGAATTCTTTCAAATTTTGTTCATTCCAATATTTATGACCAATAATTTTTTAACTTTTTTTCTCTAAATTTTGGGGTTTCCGAATTACTTATGAACAAAATTACATAATTTCTTCAAACTTGGTTTGTATTGCTAATCACTAAACCTAGGCCAAGCTTTATTTTGAGATCAGAGGGAGTGTTTGAAAAAAGATAACAGCTGGGTATAATAATGAAATGTACCATTATTCATTTTGTGATGTGTTAACAAAGCCACAATAGACGAGTTTCCAATTGGTGAATTTTCCCTTTGACGTCACAATATAGTTTTTTGGACATCACAATGTTACGTGACGCAATTTACTCCGATTGACCCTAGGTCAATCGGGGTAATTCATTCATAAAACGAAATTGGAAATTCGTCTATTGCAAAATAGTATATGTTTTGTTTTATAGGATAATAAAACTGAAAAATTAGTAATTTATAAATTAAAAATCCCAGCCTTCTTTTCAAAATTTTGCCTAATATTTAAGACTTACTATGTCATACATTTTTATACGACCGCAAAAATTTTGCGGTCGTATTATGGTATGGCGCAGTCGTCGGCGTCGTCTTCTGTGGCCAGCATAACTTTGTTTCTAGTGGACGGATCATCTTCAAATTTCAGTATGTGGTTTCTTGGCATAATGGCTATCCTGGGTTTTAAAGGGAAAATTCTCAAAAAAAATAAAAATTCAATATTTTATTCCTCATATCTTAGTTAGCACATAAATATATGTATTACTGTTCAATTGTCTTGGATAACTGTACAAGACTGAATTAATTGTGAGCAAATACCGGTGCATCAACCGCCATATTGTCATCTTGTCAAATTAAAAAGTCACGTGATACCTAAAAACCAAAAAATACCAAAACTCTATAAGCCTGTGTAAAAACAACAAGTACATAACTCTGATCTGTCCAAATAAATATAATTTCTTTCACTAAATTCAACGATGTGTAATTTATTCAATAGAGAAATTTGCAGCTATTTTTTTCTTAATATATCATTAAATTGATAATATATCCAGAACTTTTACGAAGTTCCCGTGTTCACAATTAAATGAACAGAAAACATAGTTTTAGAAATTAGAATTCATAGACAAGAAGTATTCACAGTTATATATGCAGGCTTGTACTACCATATGGTGTATTAAATGTTTATTGAGAAGACAGGTGACCACTTCTACCTGTATAAATCACCTGACCTTACCTGGAAAAATGACGACCTCAGAGTATAATTCCCTGATGATACCACCTGCTGTATACAAGATCAACTCTGCAAACACCTTATGCATTGAATCGGTATGAGACACACACCTTAGACTTATTATTCACGTACCTATAGTCATACATGCAAACAGTAGAAACTCGGGTATAAACTTCTATCTTGTTTTTTTTCTTGAAAACGATTGCAGTTGTATTTAAATTGGATCTACATCTTTATGTCATGCTATATTGTCGACCAGGAGACGGCTCGTTTTATGCAGAAAATGAAATTGGTGCAAATTATTTAAAAAATCAACGTGCTAGCCAGATTTTTATTTATTGTATTTTGTCCACAGTATATTACCTTCTATATAACTGTAAAGTTTTAGGGCAAAATATTCCGTATCGTTGGGACACACAGGTGTATAAAATCATAGAGAGAGTCATTTTCACTAATATAACAATCTAATAAACGTGCATTAACTCGATCATATTATAAAAGTAAATTCCATCACCTTCGCATGCTCAGGGTCTTGGTATTGTGCTCGAATCACATAAAATCTATGCATATGGCATTGAAATAAGACTAAAAAGTGCAATAAAAAGTGTCATAAAACTGCATATAAACGTACAAATACTAACTTAGGTATACTGAACACAGCCTAATCTCCGAGGTTTACAGTTTATAACACAACTGTCTGTATAAACGATTTCGGCATTATAAGTATATAATTTTTTCAGACAACTTGAACTCATGACACATAAGCATTTGAAAGTTTCACTTGTATAAAAAATGTTGAAGACACTAAGGCATTACGAAAATCAATCTCTTATGGCGTTATTTTTTTATATAGAAGCTGGGACTAATATATTGATCATATTTGTCCCAGACAGAAGTAAACCAAAGTTTGAGCACTGGCGGATTCGGCTACTGAAAAGGGGTCCAGAAAAAAGGGTCTACGCTAATTTGTCATATTTTGTCAAACTGCTGCACGAAATAAATCATTTCTAACCCCAAATACAATATCTTCAGATCATCCACTTTTTAGCCTGGTTATTGACACTTTTTACTGTGTATGACCCTCTCAGAAACACTATAATCCTGAATGAATTGCATCTGTCTTTTAAATTTTATCCATGCAGTTTCTTGGCAAGTGCAAGCAAGCAAGCAATCTTTATTCTCATAACCAATTTACAAAGGTACAGAGATGTAGTGTACAACATAACATTAAATATAAAACAAATCATGAAAGGAAGTTGAAAGGTGGACAAATATATATGAATCAACCTGGAGGACATGTCATCTTGTTAACTATTCATATAAATTTGCAAAGTTTACAAAGTTCTAAAATAGATTTAGTGTTCATAAGATTACGATATTTTATAACATTTGGTCTGTTTTTATACTTAGCATCTATGGGTGTTTTTTTTCTCATTAACAAAACTAGAACACTCAAACAAATAATGATATTCATCCCCTAACTCCCCACCCGTACATAAATGACAGACTCCGTTATTTATTTAATATCAGTGAAGTAATTTAAATAAGATTTGTGTATTGTGTTATAAGCGTTTTTTTTCAAACTTTTCTACCTGTAATTAGTGCAGCACACGCCACATTTACCTTCAGGGTATGCCACAGGTAAAATTTGACACGGGACATGATTCTGTATATTTGGTTGTTAATTAACCTCTGATGATTTCATCACTACAAAGGTATTAATTTTTCATCACTGGAACACAAGAGCACGAGCGCGTGTGTGTGTGCACATGTTTATTACTTCCTAGATAGTTTTGAGGATAATAGTGGAGAATTAATGTTTTTTGTTATTTTGAAATACTTTTCTGAGAGATCTTTCTGCATCTATTTAAAACATAAACAACCAATTTTATTTCTTAGTAAATTTGGTATTTAGTTATTCTACGAAGAAGTTATATGCAGAAAGAAACAATAAGATTCAGACAAAAGGGTAACACGCTTGTCATTGTTTTTCTATAGTAATTAGTTATTTCATGATCTCACTCGAACGCTTTAAATAACGATATAAACAGTGGTATGATTGTTTTTTTTTAAATGACCGAGATCTAGCCAAGTGACGTCACTCAGCTAAACTTTGTAGCAGAAATGAATAATAAATATCGTTTTTCTCCTAAACCCGTGCAAATTTTAACTTTAAACTTGGTCAACATGTTCACAATGTTACTTAGAGTAAATTAAGGTCTTATTCAAAATTTAGTGAATTTTCCCTTTAATTTCGGGTTATCACCTGTTTCAGAAAAAGGGGCCAAAAAGGGGTAAAATTGGGTATTTTTGTGTCTGTGGATAGCATAACTTGGGTTCCAGTGAACAGATCATTTTCAAATTTTAGTATGATGTTTCTTGGCACATTCTTTAGCATGGGCTATAATTTTATGTTCCTGGCCCCGCCCGTTTTAGAAAAAGGGGCCAAAAGGGGTTAAATTGGTTGTTTTCACTATTTGACTGTAGAATCTTTATTATTTATCAGATTTTGATGGGGTTTCTTTCAGTAAACTCCTTAGAAAATTTCCAATTTGGAGTATGCCAACGGATTTCACGTGGCATGTACCGTTTATGAGATAAAATGGGGCACAAAAGGGGCGAATTTCAAAAATTTCATTTTTTTATTTTTAGTCCGATTTTGACGCAATTTTTTTCTAAGGATTCCTAATAAAAAATTATCGTAGCACTCTACTATTAGATTTTTGGTAACTTGTTTCCTTACCCAGCTATGAGGGGCCGAAGGGGGCCAAAATCGTAAATTTACAGATAACCAAAAAATTATATTTTTCATCGGATTTCGATGGGATTTTTTTCTTTGGATTCCTCTTGATGTAAGCTTTTAGTACTATGACAACGGATTTGGCGTAGCTGTTACCGGAGCTATGAGGGGCTGAAAGGGGCCAAAATTGTAAAGTTACAGATAACCTAAAATTTTTATTTTTCATCAAATTTCGATGGGATTTTATTCTTTGATTCCTCTTTATGTAAGCTTTCAGTTATATGTCAGCGGATTTGGTGTAGCTCTTACCGTTTCCAAGCTATGAGGGGCCGAAGGGGGCCAAAATCGTAAATTTACAGATAACCTAAAAATCTTATTTTTCGTTGGATTTCGACGGGAATTTTTTCTTTGGATTCTACTTGATGTAAGCTTTCAGTAGTATTCAACGGATTTGACGTTGCTCTTGCTGTTCCCGAGCTATGAGGGCCGAAGGGGGCCAAAATCGTAAATTTACAGATTACCTTAAATTTTTATTTTTCATCGCATTTCGATGGGATTTTTTTCTTTTGATTCCTCTTGATATAAGCTTTCAGCATCATGTCAATGGATTGGGCGTAGCTCTTACTGTTTCTGAGCTATAGAGGGTCAAAGAGGAATCATAAGGAGTCATAAGGGCTAATTTTTATTTTCCCTAGTTTGTGTCCAGCTAATTACTTGGTCAATCTCCTTATTGCATCCATCTTATTATTGTGTCAAGCTCTTTCCTATGTCCATACTCGCTTTAAATTACACTTTTTCAAATTTCAGTGGACGACATGCTGCGGTCGTATCATGCTGCGCTCGGTGTAGCCCTTTATTTACTTTGATTTTATTGGTAAAAACTATGATGATTATATGTACAGCAATAGTCAGTAAAATACACCAATAAATGTTTGTAATGTCAGAAACTGCCCAACACATATTGCCATATCAGGAACTGTCACAAGATTTTCCATTTTAGGAACTGATCCACACAAATTGTCATGCCAGGAACTCACACAAACATATTGCTAAGTTTGGAAAGTGCACATTCATATTGCCATGTTATGAATTGGCACAAGCATAGACATTTCTATGTCAGGAACTTAGTTTGCTGTCAGGAACTGGCACAAACCTATTGTCATGTTCAAAACTGGCATATTTATCTGTCTTCCTAGGAACTGGAACAAGCATTGTCATGGTAGGACCTGGCACAAGCATATTTTCATGTCAATAACTTGCACAAACATATTGTTTTGTTAGGAATTGGCACAAATGTATTGCCATATCAGGAAATGGCATAAACTATTATTACCATGCATTTCAGGAGTTAAGTTTGCACAAATATAAGACCCTTGCACAAACATATTGCCATCTCAAGGACTGGCACAAACATCCCCATGCCAGGAACTGCATGGCGCAATCATTCCCATGTCAGGAACTGACACAAACATATAACTATATCAGGCACTTACACAGACAATGTACGTACTTCATGAAAGTAATTGTAACAAGCATTGCCATATCAGGAACTTGAAGAAACATATTACCTTTTCAGGAACTTGCCCAAACAATGCCACGCCAGTAACTTGCCCAAACATATTGCCATGTCAGGAACCTGCCCTAACACTGCCATGCCAGTAACTGGCCCAAACATTGCCATTTCAGAAACTGTCCCAAACCTATGGTCATTGTATAATTTTTAGTTCGCCTCATGGAAGTTGAGGGAGACTATTGGAGTACCCCCGGCGTCTATGTCTACGTCCATGTCCGCATTTGGGTGTATATCTCGGCAACTATGCATGGTAGGATCATCAAACTTTACATGCAGGTGCATCTTGGGTTGACTCACAGCCTACGAGAAAATTAGGCCTCTTTGACCTATATTTTCTGCTTGGATTGACTTACATTCAAGTTTACGTCCAAGTTCAGATCTCAGTCACTATACATGGTAGGATCATATAACCTTGCATTTGCATGCATCTCTGATGGTATGTCAGCATCCATGCAAAATTAGGTCACTTGGATCTATATTTTCCGCATGAATGACTTACATTCAAGTTAACGTCCGAGTTCAGATCTCAGTCACTATACATGTTAGGATCATATAACCTTGCATTTGCATGCATCTCTGATGGTATGTCAGCATCCATGCAAAATTAGGTCACTTGTACCTATATTTTCCTCTTGAACAACTTACATTCAAGTTGATGTCCTACTTCATTTCTCAGTCACTATTCATGGTAGGATCATGTAACCTTGCGTATGCATGCATCTCTGATGGTTGGTCAGCATCCAGGAAAAATTAGGTCACTTTAACCTATATTTTCTGCTTGATTGACTTACATTCAAGTTTACATCCGAGTTCATTTCTCAGTCACTATACATGGTAGGATCATGTAACCTTGCATATGCATGCATCTCTGATGGTAGGTCAACATCCAGGCAAAATTAGGTCACTTTAACCTATATTTTTTGCTTGATTGACTTACATCCAAATTTACTAAAGAGTTTAGATCTCGGTCACTATACATGTTAGGAACATGTAAACTTGCATATGCATGCATCTGTAATGGTAGGTCTGCATCCAGGCAAGATTAGGTTACTCTGACAATGTGCCATAACGAGGCGAACTTTGTAATTGTTGATTAGCTATGTTTGTATTGTCTGATCGATAAATAAATTATACAAAGGACCAGGATTTGCAACTAGAACTATCCAAGCACTCAAGTATACTGAAATAAACACAAAGATAAATACTGAGTGTTTGTATTAATATGTGAATTTTTTTTTAAATCTATGTGTAGTAATTTATATTTGAGATGTCCTTGTCCACATTGAATTGTAATCTCTGAAAAAAATCTTAATAATGAATTTAAGCTTAAAATCAAGAAAAATCATTACACTTTATTCTGTATTCATTAAATTTGTAAGCTTAAATATTTCCTTTTGAAAACGATTGATTGCTTAGTATTTATAATATGAAAAAGAGACATAAATGAGATAAACTATCCTTTATTTTACCAGACAACTTTAATATAGAAGATAAGTTTACAATATTCCATTATAAATGGTTTTTCTTAGATCCACTACTAATGAAAATATAAAAGGTATATCAAATAAATTTCAGTTCATTAAGGTTTTTCATTTTAAGGTATATGAAACCATAGTAACAATTACAAAATTTATTGGTAGTGATTTGATGAAGATATTTTTGTAACAAGCAGATTACTAGTCCTGATAAATTTTCCTGTATTAGTTTATAAGGGTAGATGACCCAAAGTACTGTATCGGGGTGGATATATATTGAAATCAATGCTTGACTAAAGTACAACATATACCTAGGGGTTGTAAATGAGTTTAATAAATAATAAATTACTTTTACAGAAACTGATCATGAAGAGTTAGTGATTTTAGTAATAGTAAACACATAATTTTTATCTCGAAGCCATGAAATGGCTGGAGAGATGTTAAAATGACAAGAAAAAGTCACGTGAGGCTTCAAGCCTATTAACAGCTCTAAAAGATGATCTTCGTGCTTCCGAAAAAATATAGTGCGCAAGTTTCTTTTAAAATCGTATACATTGTGTTTTTAAGTTATATTTCTTCATTTTCTTGAGTTGAATACGGTGTTGTTTTATTAAATTGAAAACAATATGCATGTTTATCAAATTACTCGTTTTTTTATATTGCGTCTCGGATCAACGAAACTGTCGTGCAGTAATTTGTCACAGATGAAAATAACATTTGCTTACCTGTAACAGTGTATTGCATATATTTATAGCAATGAAATCGACATGCAAAATCACACAATCCGATTATTTTCACGTATTACGGAATAACTTAATACATGCAGACGTATGCAGCAGTTCTTTGGATGACTACGAAGTTTTTTCAGGGCTTCCAGATTCAGACCCATCAGAGCTTTGATTCATCTATATACTGTGTTTGTTATTTATGCATGGGTCATTCACATTACTTTAGTGTACATTTTAGCCACATTTGTTAGTTTTTAACATGGCCATATTACTCGGCAGTTGTTTTTACTATCTTTATTATATATATTGAAATCCTACTTTTAGACTTAGTATGATGGTAATGTCTGACTAACAATGAACTGACTTTTTGTTCCTAGACCTCTTTACATATAACCCATTCTGGCCATGTACCCAATCTATCATTTGTATAAAAAGTTTTTACATTTTTCTGTGAAAGTTTTAGTTTCCAGTAGCTGTTAATTTCAAATTTAAAATAAAATTTAAGCTGACCTTTTTTAGTTAGCAGAAAAGTTGTACATGAGGAGATTGATACCTGGCAGTAAAGGGTAGTCTGAGCCAGTATTGATTTGATCTTCTGTACATGTCTGATGATTTTGTGCAAAGTAATAGTAGTTGGACTTGCATAATTTTTTTTTAATATTAGTATCACACTTTTTACACTGTAATGACTAATCATAATTATTTATATAAATTATATGATTATTTGCAAGTGTTTGAAGTTCCACTCAGGGGAATTTGTGTAAAGTTATATGACCTTTATTTTTCTTTTTTCTTTTCTTTTTGAATGTAGCTAAAATTACTTGATTCCATGTTATATCAGTATTGATATCTTGATATTGTTTTTTTTTAGTTAACACCAGTGATTTCATGAAACCACTTAGAATTTTAGTGATTTTGTGAAATTCCTGGTGCTTTTTGTGGTTTATGAACTTAAAGAAAATTTAACTAGTTTCACTAAGCCACAGTAACATATACCAGCATACATAATAAATACATGTATACACTATTTTGTTTCTGTGGAAATCACTTGTATACAAAACAAATAATGTGTGATAAATTGTCTTCCTTCTAAAGTGGTGATTTTCATAAAATGAACTCTTGCCACAGACATTAGTTTTGATGGATTTTACAATGCTAGTAGTTTGTAACATTCTGCTTCATTGATAGACCCTATCACGATAACCGGGTTTCTACAATTTTTAGTGGAAAAATAACTTCGTAGGACAATAAATCAAGATGTCATATATATAATGACATTGCATTTTCTTCCTCAAAGGCATATGAGCACATGTGCAAAATTTAGGACAGCATTTATCGGTAAAGGGTCTAGTATCTTATTTGGTCTTGTCATATGGCCATGTTTTATCATTTTATTTTCGATTTTTCCAGTTCCATATTCTGCTTATTAGGGCCACGCATCAAGATGCGGGTGCCCTTTAGTTTTCTCTTTGTCTGTCTGTCCGTCTCTCCGTCCACAATTTTTTTCGTCAAAGATTTCCTGGCTTGTGTCAGTAGGGATGATTTGAAATTTGGTCTGAAGCTTGGAAATGATGACTTGTATTGTGTAAGCGATTTTCATGTTTTTGGGACATCCACTTCCTGTTTGCCGATACTTTGAGTTTATACTATTAACAAATTTTTCTTCACAGATTTCTTGGCTTTCACAATAGGGCAAACTTGCCAACCTCAAATTCTGCTGTGGTGGGTCATGACCCAACATTCATGTATGTGGTGGCGGGTCATATCGTGTCAAGCCATCACGCACCTTTTCAAGAATTTTTTGCACAAGTTCTGTACCTTTTTACTGTATTTGATGATAGAAAGACCTTTTCTGTTAATGTTTTGGCATTTTCTGGAGGATCTTTACTGTTTTTTGGTGTAATAAATCAGTTGTTAACTGTTTTTGGACCATTTAGTATTTTCTTTTCAGTTTGATTTTTACTTCGTCTCAACTGTTAATGGAAAATTGTAAGCGCTGTTTGCTGTTTATCTTAAATATTGTGTTACTTGTGTTGTGGCGGGGTCATTTGTGGGTGACGTTCTCATTGTGGGGTGAAAATGATGACCTGTGGCGGGTCATGGGTTAATTTGGCGGGTAACACCCGCCAAAAGTGGGTCAGTTGGCTAGTATGATAGGGAATGATTTGAAATTTGGTCTGAAGCTTGGAAATGATGAGTTGTATTGTGTAAGCAATTATCAAGTTTGTCGGGCATCCACTTTACCATGAGTGAAATTTTTGTCACTAATTTCTTAGTTTCTACTATAGGGTATGATTTTAAATTTGGTCTGAAGCTTGAAAATGATGAGTTGTATTGTGTAAGAAATTTTCAAGTTTGTTGAACATCCACTTCCTGTTTTGCCGATACTTTTGATTTTCTAACTATTAACAATTTTTTCTTGGCTTCTATATTAGGGAATGATCTGAAATTTAGTCTGAAGCTTTTAAATGATGATTTGTGTAATGTAAGCAACTTTTAGGTTTGTCACTGAACTACTTCCTGTTTGCTGGTACTTTGATTTTTAACTTAAAATAACTTGATATTCAGTCTGAAGCTAAGAAATATGATTTGGTAAAACTTCAAGAAACCACTATGTCCAGCAAATTACTGTATCAACACATTAGTGTGTCAAACAGAATATTTGAATCCTCACTTATTTGATTTTTACTTTTGCCCAGAGTTTCAGGATAAAAATTGTGGGCCCTTCCGACAATGCCAGTTTTGACATGCTCTAGTTATACCATTGTTTGTATTGGAAGACTGAAAATGAGTCCGTAACTCCTTAAAGGTATTTAAAGAAATTGCAGCATCAGAAGCTGCTCATGTGTACTTAGCATATCCAAAAAAATCAAGGAAGTTTGAAGGATTGAATCAAAATTCTGCACATAATGTTCAAATAGTTTGCCAACAGAAAAGCAATTCCAACCACAGAATTTTTTGAAAATATGTACTTAATTTGACATAGGATTATACAATTTAACCCAGAAATAAACTTAAAAATTACATTTTTACATGGAAATGGCTTTCTCTTTGATTTTTATTGATTTTTACATAATGCTATTGATTTGCCTCAAAATTTAGAACATTTTGTCCCCTGGCCTGGAGCTTCAAAAATTTACATAGGCCTGGGACTTCATAAAATTTATATAAATTATTAATAAAGAAAGTGGAGATCTCAAATTAAAATTGTATGAAAATATTCTATGTAAAAAATCAATAAATTGACAGCTAAAGTAAATAAACCTAAGACTTTAATCAAGATGTCAGGTCAGAAATATTGGAAAAATTGCAATGATTTCTAGATTTACTGATATATTGATAATTTTTAATTGTGTATGGATGTTGATAATGGAAGTGGATAATTCTACCCTTTGTTAGCTGTTATTAACCATTGTAGACTGAATTGTTCAATAAAATGGATAATTTACCAACATTTGATGTTTAGGTATTAGTTATAACACATTTTCATGTCAAATCAATGTATATAAACAAGGGTTTGACATTATATAAAAGAACAATTATGGACTAAATTGTTTTGCAGAACAGACCTTTAGGGAGGTCTTAAAATAAATGGGATTAGCTAATTTTTGTCTCGCCCGCGACGAAAGTCGCGAAAGCGAGACATAGGCGTGCAAAGTATGACGGCGACGGCGACGG
>MJUU01040432.1:114870-142689 GCA_002080025.1 Modiolus philippinarum
AGCCCCCCCCCCCCCCCCCGTGAGTGAGAAGAGTCTGTTAAAACTTTAAACTTGAAACATAACAATTCAGAATCGTGTATAAACTTGAACCCGATTGAGCAGAACCCTGTTTAAATCGATACCCGACTAAGCAGAACCCTGTGGAAATTTGAAACCTTACCTGTCTATAACAAGGTGTAAACATGAATATTTTTTTAAGTAAAGCACGTCTAAACATGAAACTTGTCTAAATTGATTGATTGATTGATTTATTGATATGGGGTTTAACGTCACTTTCAGCAATATTTCAGCTATCTCATGACGGTCACTTTTAGTGGTGGAGGAAGCCAGGGTGGCTAGAGAGAACCACCGACCTTTGGCAGGTAACTGACATGCTGTCTAAATTGAACCTTTTGTAAACATAAGGATTGTCTAAACCAAACCCTGTGTAAATTTGAAACCTGTCTATACCAAACCCTGTGTAAATTTGAAACCTGTCTGAATTAAACCCTGTGTAAAATTGAATCATGTTTAAGCTAAACCTGTAAATTTGAACCTGTTTAAACTAAACACTGTAAATTTGAACCTGTTTAAACTAAACACTGTAAATTTGAACCTGTTTAAACTAAACCCTGTGTAAATCTGAAACCTGTCTAAACTAAACCCTGTGTAAATTTGAAATCTGACTAAACTAAACCCTGTGTAAATTTTAAACAAGTCTAAACTAAACCCTGTGTAAATCTGAAACCTGTTTAAACTAAACCCTGTGTAAATTTTAAACCTGTCTAAACTAAACCCTGTGTAAATTTGAATCTGTCTAAACTAAACCCTGTGTAAATCTGAAACCCTGTGTAAATTTGAAACTTGTCTAAACCCTGTGTCAATTTGAAACCTGTCTAAACTAAACCCTGTGTAAATTTGAAACCTGTCTAAACTGAATGTATGGAAGGTTCCATGCAAGGATTGCACATTTCAGTTTATTCCAATAAAAAAGCATGGCTGCCAGTCGATAACATAGCCTAACATTAAAACCTTTATGCAAAATAGATCACATCTTAGCAATCAAAGGTATAGAAAGCGTCCAGCTTCAGATCCAATATGTGGCTTGGCAAGTCAAATGAATGTAAGGTGGACAAAGGTGGGATTTTAGCATTTTTCTGGTTATGTGTATTTTTATTGGAAAGTAGAAACGCCTTGATTATTTATATATGAGCATGACTTAGAAACACTTTATCAGGTGGGCCATGCAAGTAGTCTTTAAGTCTCTAGTTTCTGTAACTCCATTACAAACCCATTTTCGAGAGGACTGTATGATTGGTTTCAGGGTAGAAAATCGGTACAATATATGATGACCAAGAAAACAATAATTTGTCGGAAAACACTATTTTATGTAGCTTTACAGTGACACGTCTAAAATAGAACCATTCGCTAAATTTGTCTTATCGTCGTAAAGATGAATTTATTTCCATTCATTCAACAAAGTACGGAAGCGTATTGATGTCACATGAAGAAAAAATATCTCATAATTATGAGATAATATCTCAAAATCATGAGACAATTATCTCAAAATCATGAGATGTTATCTCATAATTGTGAAATGTTATTTCATAATTATGAGATACTTTTCCATAATTATGAGATATTATCGCATTATTACGAGTTAGTATCTCATAATTATGAGTTAGTTAGTCATTTATGTTTTGTGTTGTTTCCGTTGCTTTGTTGATGGAGAGTTCCAATCCAGGAATTTAAAAGGGCTATATTACAGCATTTTACAATATATGAAACGTATAGGCATATTACAACCAAACATTAACATGAAAACAACCTATTTTCAATAGAGTCTGATGCCACAACTTTGCCGCATTCCTTAAGTCTTCAGTTATAGAACCATTGAAACATTTAATTGATACAAATTTTCAAATTGATACAAAATCTAAGATACATTAATTCAACGTTGAAGAACAACGTTAATTCAACATTGAATCAATGTTGAGTGCCTGCTTGGAATGTTAGTGCCGTTCCAAACATGCCCTGCCTAACCATGGCAAATTAATAGAGTACATTATCTTTATGCTCCATAAATGATAATATTTATAGGCATGCAAATCTTGCAATTTATGATTTATGCATGTCACAAACAGTTATACATGTACAAGCATGCTCCTTTCAAAAATTTCTCTCTTATATAAATTCTTCAAACAAACAAACGTGTTTTATCATGGTGTTACACAATTTATACATTTAAATACGACTTACACATCCTACAAATATCGGAAATAAAAATAATTATCATCCTTTTAGATACAAATTAGATATCCTTTATAAAACCATATTAACCAAAGGTCATCTTCTCCATAGTATACTGATTCTATCATTTTCAAAGTTGAACCAATAACTATAAACCCTAAGCTAAACATACATGATCATACATTTCAAGGTTTACATTAAACATTGGGTCTTAAAATCTCGCTGTATTCAACCACCATCAAACTTTTTTAAATTTTGGGTTAAACCACTTTATAATTTCAAATTAGCTTGAGGGAATGCAATATATTGTAGATGTGCACCGTGTATTTTGTTCTGCTTTATTTCAAATTTTCCCATTTTATGCTATTGTTGGACTTTATTACTCTACTAGAAAATCGCAAATTCTTCAATATATATAATGCAGGTGACACCGAACATTAATGCATATTTTTCGGACTCCCGTGTACGATATCTCGTGTACCACCGTCCCTATCACACGAATGATAAGCTGTAATTGCGGTAGATAAAATTGAACCAAAACCATTCTAAACAACTTTGACTTGATACAGCTTTTATCGGTATTGGCTTCTTTTGTATCTTCAATGATGATGTTCACGGAGATGGAGACAATACGGTCTACCCTACCATTTCGACTGAATCTTAATAATTTTACCATGAATCAAATTACCTCATGTACACATAGTCCATATTATTTGTCTTGTTTTTTTGCATGGCCAAAAGAGTCAAGCGTCCTCCAAATACTTTTTATGATACCATGAAGTTATTTATGTATTTTTATTGCTGATAATGCAGTGTGCGTGACTGTTTTACTATGTTTAGAAACTGAGTATGAAAAGTTGAATTGTCCGTAGGAGTGGCTCTAGTTCGATATATGTAACGTTCATTCGCACTGGTGTAACATTCAATTAAAATGGTTAAATATCAACGAGTCATCGACATTATACAACAAACAAAATTACAATCACAAACATACAAATAAAAAATGTGAGCAATTTAGCCATCAACAATAATCAACATTGAAATCCACTTTGACCATCGTCTATGAAATAAACTTAGGCCATAGATATTGAAATCAAATTTGGCCACACGAGAACAGAACAAGAAGAAACTAAGCCACCACAATTAGAAATAATTTTAGGTCTATGAGAAAAAAGAACAGGCTACATTTCAGTCAGACGACTTTAACCATGTGGACAAATTTGGCCTGTGGTCAAATTTTGCCTTCGATAACGATAATGAGACAAAACATTGACTTAGTTGTAAACAATAACCGTAGGATGGGCTACGGGTTAATACAAGACAACATGTCTTGCTTCTGGATTATTTTAATTTGTTAATACTATTAATAAATGTGTATAGTTGTATTGTACTGATTTTAAAAATCGATTGCTCAACTATCATGGAAACAAAATTAACTGTAAACGATAGTAACATTGGAACAACATCTACTTTTAGTAATTGAGAACAAGCACCCTTCATTTGTCCTGAACAAAAAGAAGCGTATCATTTAGAAATGAGATTAAACTCATCCTTTAGCAACGGTCCAGTTTTAGCCTTAAGCAAAGAGAACAACCCCACCCTTTCCCTTTGGCGATGAGGACAAGGTTAGTCCGAAGAGACAACAACATTTTCTTATTTGGCGGGGAAGGGGGTGCTGTGGTTTTCATTGTGTTCATAACCTTTTTTACGGCCATCATCTGACAAAATCATTGTTTTTTTTTCTTATGAGAAGGTAAGCAATTTGTTTCCTACTCGTGTAAATAATCTGTTTAGTTTACTGCACCATTCTTCATCAGTGCATTTAAAATTTTCACTTTTCCCTATCAGATGACAAAACATTCAAGTCACTAGCCCCCGTCCAGAAAGAAAAATGGCTGGCAGCCCCGTCCAGAAAGGAAACTGCTGACGAATTCAGCAGGAAGGACAATCTTATCCTTTATCAAGGTTACATACTAGTTCATATAATTTTCACAAAAATGGGTACATAATTTAAATGAAAAAAAAAAATTAACCAAATGGAAAATGTTTCGCTAAAGTGAACATTCTTTATTCAGTTGAAGGCAATGACCGGTGGTGACCGACCGATTGATTCAAAATTTGTTCAGATGGATCGCCATTTCAGACTGTCCATTTAAGTTCTTATGTTTCCTTCATTCAGAAAGGAATGCATATTGTACTTTGTACGTACTTAATAGTGACATGTGTCTTAAGAGTTAACGCCATATTTGATAGTGGTTTGTGGAGCGTGGAAACATGAATATATAATTCATAATGGACCAGCAATGTATACAGAGCAGCGAAGCAAAACATTTGTTACTCATTTAAAATTAAAAACCGTCTAGTACTTATAAACAGAAGAATAATTCAATATGAATAAATCTGTAGTATTTTGGGCTATTTATTATAAATAGAAAATGTGCATGTGAAAGAGATGTGCTGGGCATAATGAGTTTTCTACGCTTGATGGAAATATAAAGCTTGTCATGTGGAAAGGGCTTTTCTCGTTTTTTTTTATGTGTGTCTGTAGTGATGAAGCTAAGGTTATGATATATAAATGCTTTTTCTTGAAGTGTTTTTTTATTATTATTCAGGCATTTGTTGCTTCAGTTGAAAAACTCTATTAGAATTCCAGTTTTGAAACTTGAGTATATACTCATTGCTATCCGGTTTGTGAGTTGAATTTGTTATGACGGTGTACTTATTACTGTACTCGTAGCCAATCGTATGACTGGCTGTACAGTCATAACTAAAGCTTTTCAATGACAAAATTTGATGCGTTCGTTGGCTTAGTGTGTGGTTATCTAATGTGTACTCATTGATATAGGATATTTTGTGAAAGTGGACTTGCTGCCTGACATCTTAGATGTGTACTCATTGTTGTAGACTAATTGTTGATCTAACATTTGGGCATACATTCACTGCTGCGTTGTTTTCTTTCCCGACAATGTCTTCACTCTTTACTGTAGGCAATTTGTAGGGTATTTCGTGATTTGAAAATTGCGTTCTCATTGCTGCACGCTAGTGTTGGTTTGTAAATTGGTTGTGTACCCATTGTTGTAAGATGTTCTGCAACCTAAAGCATGGGTTTGTAAACTGACTAAAGGAGAGGCATGGTTAACTGACTAAGGAAACGGGGTTTGTGTTAGAGTATAAGTAGTAGACTCTGAACATAAGCACATAATCATGCATAAATAAAACATACCACTATCACAATAAATTAAAAGTTACAAGTTAAAGACAAATCTAAGCAAAATCACAAAACTATATCATGAAATTGGCATCAAGGTCAAAAGACATATAACTGATCATAGTCTTGTCCCAACCAAGACCAAATGTCATTGGCATAGTAGTTGCTGGGGAGGAAAGGAATGTAGCGTTTTGAACAATGTGTTAACAAATCGTGATTTTCTTGTATTTATTGGTGAATAAGACAGAACAGAAAATAATGCCAAGTAGAAAAATAACAATGTAAATAAATAAACGCATTTACAAAATGAACTAACGAGATATATGAACCAAAATTGTTTCTACAAAAACAGAACAATTTCAATTTAAGATCCTTTGTTAACGTGGTGCCCATTCCTTGAAATAACAGTTTTTTCGTCTTTCAAATAGCCAACACCACGTGAATGTGGTCCCATATTTTTGTTGAATATAAAATCCCAAATAACTTTTATCCATGACGTATGATAAGGAAGATGGTCGTAATATTCAGCAGCAATTCTCTTTACTTCCGGAAGTTTGTGATATGGCACATACGGAAAGTCGTGATGTTCGATATGGTAGCCAACATTGAACAATATAAAATTCAATGGTCCATAATATGAGTGTGTTGCCTGTCCTTCATTAAATAAATAGTGTTCTGAAATGAAGTGTCCGGCAAGAGGGTGGAATCCTAGTCCAAACAGGGTACCACTCAAAAGATAAACTAATGACTTAATTCCCAAGAATCGTAGAATAACTAGATTAAATGACATCTGAATGGCACTGTTAATCATTTCCCAGCCTGTAACTGGTTTTGGACTTTTGTAAAATGGACGGAGTCCATGAATTATTGGATGAATAATAAGCCATACGATTTTAGTAAGTGGATGACGGAAGAGATAGCCTTCTAGACGGGTTGGTATATCAACATCCTGATTCTCTTCACCGAGATATCGATGGTGGTCTGCGTGATATTTTCGATAGCTTATTGCCATTGGTGCAATTATTGGAATGTTACACCATATGCTAAGAAATCTATTTGCCCATGGTCTTGCATGGCCGAATGCAAGGTTATGTCCGATTTCATGTATGGCACTACCTAAAGAATGATTTAATATCCCTCCTACACTGTAACCTAATATTAAAATGGTACTCCAGTTGGCGTCCTGTAATAACCAGCACAAACATAATTGTATAATAACCTCAGCAGTAACTATATAACATATTGAAGGATCATATCCCATTAACTTTTTAATTTCAGGATATTTTCTTAATATTTCCTGCCTTCGAGAAGAATGTGGTTCCTCTTTGTAAATCCAGTCCTCCTCGGGGGAATTTAACCTGAAATCTAAACTAGCGAATCTTTGGAAGAACTTCATTTTATCTGAAAAAGAAAATAATATGTCTCCATGAACTTTCAGTAAAAATTCAACTTTTTAGTCATCTTTTTGCTACGTAAATCTTGAATCTGTAACAAATCTAACAAACAACATTCCATTCTTCTTCGGTATTCGTTTTCCGATGTATCCATAAATGTTGGAGTAGTTTATGTAAAAAAACAGGTCCATCAAGGACTTCGGTATTCGTTTGCCGATGTATCCATAAATGTTGGAGTAGTTTATGTAAAAAAACAGGTCCATCAAGGACTGAGCAAAGTGTTTAGTTATAAACTTTTAACAAATTTAGGCTTTGTTATGAAATGGAAAAAATCCCAATAAGTCTACACCATAAGAGATAATCTTATGTTTAATTATCTCCCCTTGATCATGCGGATCTTCCTGTAACTTTCTAGCACTGGTTTAAGTTTCATTGAAATCAGGTGAAAATAAATGCTCATGTGAAGTTATTAGAAGAGAACAACAGCTCAATTATTTTCCTTGGTTGTAGTAATTACTTTCTTTCATGCCAAATTTAGTAAAGAACTGATTTGTTTTAAAAATGTTTTTGTAACAAGTAAGCTTAGTTGTTATTGTTGTGGAGCAAAGTGGCCGGGTGGTTATATAGGCTTTGTTGACTTTCAAAAAGCCTTTGACACAGTTATACATACAGGAATAAAAATCAAGCTATTAAAAGTTCGTGCAGGCACTTTATTTTAAAACATAATTAAGAGAATGTATGAGATCAGTAAATCTTGCATTAAACTTCAGAGCAGTGTCACAGATTTTTTTCCCTGTTCAACTGGGGGTCAGACAAGGGATAATTTGAGACCCAGCTTGTTCAATATCTTTATCAATGACTTGCCTGATTATCTACAAAACACACCAGACCCTGTTCTGTTAAATGATAAACCTCTAAATTGTTTAATGTATGCTGACGATATTATTCTATTATCATCAACTGCCCAAGGTCTTCAATCCAAACTTGATATTTTGGATAAATATTGTAATGATTGGTGTCTTAGTGTTAACCCGAATAAGACTAAGGTTTTGGTCTTCAACAAGGCAGACAGACACATTCACTGTAATTTTAAGTATAGAGAATATATATTAGATTGTGTACAGCATTGTAAATATTTAGGGGTATACTTCAGTGCTTCTGGCAGCTTCTCCTTGGCTCAACATGAATTGTACAAAAAAAGGCCTTAAAAGCATATTTCAAATCACAGAAAGATTTTCTGTCTCTGTACCCAAAATTAAAAACTAGTTTACATGTATCTGATCATACCATTAAGCCCGTTTTACTTTATGGTAGTGAAATATGGAGATCTTTTAATCCTTTTACAGATTAATTCAGGAACGGAAGTATAACGCTGGACAAAATTTACTCTATTATAACATTGTATGTGAGAAGCTGCACAATAAATTCTGTAAGTTTATCCTTGGTGTACATAAAAAGACTACTAATTTTGCTGTTTTATTAGAACTCGGTCGTTTTCCTTTACATTTTGATATAGTTAATGGTGAATAAAAGGATATGGAGTAAATGAACATGAGACAAAGTCTCTATAAATACATGGTAAAAAACAAGCAAAGGAACAACGCTTTTATTGTTGTTCTTCATCTTGAAGTCACCATGAGGCCTTCAACAATGAGCTTTGCTCATCCCTCATAGTAAGTTCAAGACGGCCCCTAGCACCGGTTTAAGCAGAATTCTTTGCTAACTGTCGAGCAACGCTACATCCATGTCTTTCTTGGTCATGGGTGCGGGATTGTCAACAAACATCAATTAAACTGGCAATCTATCATTATTAGAAAATTTAGAATCTTTTCACCTTTTAAAGGATGCATATGAACAGTCTAAAAAGCTATATTACCAAAAGAAACCCTCATGGTATAGGTCACTTCAAAACATCTTACAGAATATTCCCCAGATTTCAGAATTAAATAAAACAAATATTTCAAGATTTTTTGTAAAGGCAAAGTTAAAAGAGGCATATATAATATCATGGAAGAAACAAATCATCAAGTGTTCAGACAGTAATACGTACATATATGAAATTCAAAATAAATCAAGGATTTGAAAATTATTTAACAATGATCAGTAGTTTTGAGCTAAGGAGAAGCTTAACAAGATTTAGAGTTTCATCTCATCATTTGCAAATTGAAACAGGTAGATACAAGGGTATCCCTCCTCAACTAAGATTATGTCAGCACTGTTGTAACTCGGGTGACGTAGAAGATGAGCTTCATTTTTTGATTCACTGCACCAAATACACGACTGAAAGACAACACTTGTATAACACAATATTACAGTCTTGTCCAAATTTCATTAATTTGAATCCCCAGGAAAGATTGGTATGGATGATGTCTTGTGAAAATACAGATGTATTACTGTCCTTCAAGCATAAGCTTAGACCAATTTTATTGGCCATTTGGCTACCAATTCAACAGATTGACAACTAAATTGTTACCAATAAACTGTAGAATTGGTTTACCAAATTGAGAAGTTGATACTCACCTCAGGAAAAAATCTTTTGTCTGTTTGGTTAATGAGNATATCCTTAAGCACCGTCCCTTGGTGTCTCCTGCAGATAAATGACCTTTTTTAAGATAATTTATTTTTCATATAAAAACTCTAATTGTTTATGGTCTTGTTTATCTACATTTGACACGAGGAGAAATGCAATAGATTGCATCTCCTATAGCACCGTCCCTTGGTGTCTCTTGTAGCTACACAACCCCATGAAAGTTATTGTAATTTGGTCTGCGGTGTTGTTTAATAGATGTATCGGTATAAACGTATAATCCCAGAAAGGCGGTCTTGAGTTACATTTTTTTTGATAGATGATGGTAAATATAACATAGCTAATTGTTGTTATAACGCACATTATTTTTTTTCAATCTGTTCTATTTTGCTCTAACTAGTATGTATGTTTGTATGTATGTTTTTAATTATATGTGTTTTGTGTCATTGCCCCCTGTGGGTCCATGTTTGGTACAATAAAATATTTGATTTGATTTGATCTATAGCCAAAACTGTCGCGTGTCAAGGTATCAAGGCACCTGCATGCCCTTGTTCGGAGTTCTCACCGATTTTCCAACTGCATGCTTTGAATCCTTCACAAGCGACCATGCGAGAATTGCTGTGAAACTGTATTTAGCTCAAACGGAGCTTATGTTCAGTGGTAATTTTTCCGACGTCAAATAAAACTCACCTTTACCTTTATCTAACAAAAAACTTATCTATTGGCTGATCCAGAGAGATGGGTTTCCGGGGGTGGAACCCCGTTTGGAGATTTTTAGTGCCGCGTCAATTTATATAGGAAAAGAATAACACAATGACATATGTAGCATGGAATCCCTTTGGAATCCCCTGATCCACTGATCTATTTGCTGTGTCAAAATGTAGACAATATATTTGTCATAAATTCTGCCAATATAAAAACGGTAGAAATACGAATGTCGTTTCTAATTCTCAGTGACTAGTTCCTTTGCTAGTAGTATTAAAACGCAATTGTACAACCACGATTCGTGTTGACAAAGGAATATTTTTTTTCTCAAGTGAGTCTATGTAAGCAAGGAAAATTAGAAAAAATGAACAATCAGCGCGGGATAAAATGATGGACATAGTAACATGGTTTCCATCCTTTAAGCAAGAGATCTATTTGATTCTATTTAAAGTGAAGTCATTTAATACTTCTTCAAGACCGAGCTTAAACCACTCCCCTCAAAATCTTTGAAAAATTGAGACGGACTATTATATTTTTGATATAAAAAAGGCGGCAATTTGCCCCAAATACTCATTTGTATCTAAAATGGACATCAATTCAATTACCTTTTATATTTTATTATAATATTTATGCAAATAGTATTTCTTTTCAATAAAAGTGCTTTAAAATTGTCATTTACCACCTCCGTCATTTACCCGATTATAAGATGCAACTAGGTGTAACATGTAAACTGTATCTTGAACTCGGGGGAAATGGTCCAAATAGAGCATATTTCATGATCGTGGGATTTAGATTTACTTTCAAGAAAATAAAAAATATTAAGATGCATATGTACTCTATGGTTACGAAACGAGATTTTCACCGTTATAAAATCTCAGTATTTTTTGAAATATCAAAAGACCACATTTTAGGACTATGTAAAATAAAATGAAAAAGTAGTAAAAACTAATAGAGCAATTAATGCTATTTTTATAATACTTTTACTTTTAGATATCAAGACGAAAAAAGAACATACCTGTCTTCAAGAACTCAAAAATGCTAATATATTGAAATCCGCGTCAGTCCGTTCCATTTAACTACCTTTCAATTATTTTTATGAAAAGGGTTGCGTGTCATTCTATCTGTATGTTGTGGCAACGTATCGACAATTAGCAATAAAATTGTACGACTTCACTTACCCTTGCTTGTTGTATATCCTTTTAACGGATGAGTACACTTTTAATCATAAAATGTATAAACAAAGGTGAGCCACCCGATGTGGGGCTGACAACTCTAGCTACCTGAATGAGTATTCGATTAATATATACTCTTTTCACTATGAAGTGCTTAGCCATCCAAGTCGGAAATATTGATCAATCAAAGATTTGTGAGATAAAGTTTTTATTTGTAGTGTTACCTGGCAACATAAAATAAAATTTTGGCTGTTTAACAGAAAATGAAAAATGAAGATGTACAGTGTATTCGAATATGAAACGAAGGGATAATCTGCATGCCCATTTTTCATCTTAACTTAAGCATATCTCAGACAGTTGCACCCGAAGCATGCGATATGAAAGCACAAGGCATTGTTTTCATAATAAAACCAGCGTTGTACTTTTTGTATATTTTTAAATTATACCGTGTCTCTAATAACTTCCATATCTAGAAAACTTGACAAGTTAAGAAATACAGAGTGGTGTAGATAAACAATAGACAAATTTGCTGTAATTACGTGACCAGCAATAACTTACAAGACTAATATTACAGTCACTATAGGATAATACCTAATTAGTTCTCCCTAATATTAAGAGGGAAGGCACATGATGAATCAAGAGTTTGCATTGAGTTATAAGTACATAACTATTTGAGAGTTTCAGTAATGATTGCTTTATTACATATTTATTTTTGCTGATTATTTGAGTCCTATTACCTTTATTTATTTTATTAGTGCTTTTTGTTAACAAAATATAAGAAACACCATGAATTTTGTGATTAAAATATCATGACAAAAAGTGCGAAAAATTCATGTTTCCTTCATGCAGGGCCCTGAAGTAGATGGAGAAAAGAGAATCACTCAAGAATTGTTTTTTTTTTCAAATTGTTCCGTCCTGCCAGCACCTTCAGACTAGCGCTCGATCCAGGTTTTTATTGACAAGATTATCTTCAGCCAACGATCCCTACAAATACATTATCGATTCTATTCATCACTATACATATATGGAATCGACCAACAATACAAGCACCTGATAATTAATTAAAATTTCCAATCAACATCAGGTAAAATTATTGATTACCATAAGTACAAAATGGCGATTATAGGAAATCGTGTTGCTCTGTTATTGTTCTTTATAAGAGCATCAACACAAACACATTTTGGTAAGATCTTTGTTTATACCTTTGAAGCAATAGTTTGCTATTACTGCTTACTATAAAGTTTTGTATTTACCAAGTATATTTTGTGAGTGTATATATTATAAGTGGCTGATTTTGTGGTTTGTCCCGATATAAAATGCATACACAATGTTTATCCTGGCGGTAGAAATGTACTTTTTCCCAAACTATTTGATAAGCGACTGAATACAAACTATTACAGTAGTTGTCTACCGAATACGTATTTTGTAGAAGTTACAGTGGTTTATGAACTAAATGTAAATGTGCTGCTAATTGCGATAAGAGACGGAAATAATTACAAAGCAAAAGCCAACTATTGGGATACTGAAGTCGCCAAAAAATCTTTTTTTTTCAGTATCAGTATCAGTATACATGGTAATGATATAAGTAGAAAAATTGATATTCATTAAGATCTAATTTGACTACAAACAAGAACAGATAAAGTATCCCTTGTCTAGTCTGGAATAATCTAATTCCTGTTTAAGTGCAAAATATGAATCAACCTAAAAATATTTTCCATCGCTTAAGAAATCGAAAGAAAAATTTCTAATCAAAATGTTCACTGACACTGGTACCTCTCATCTAAAAATGGGGGACAAAATTAAAATTTTGAAAGGAACAAATGTACAACAGGGTTTAGAACGTGGACATTTTATCACAAAACTTCAAAAAACTCAACAACTGATTGGCACCTTGTAGTATTTATATTTTCTTGCATGAAGTGTACAAACCATGAAACCGGAAGTGACCCATGACAGTTATTTCCCTTGCCCTTTTTATTAGAGTTATCTTCCTTAGCCCGGCAAATTTAAATAAGAATATTAAATAATATTGGATATTAAATAAGAATTTACACAATTTCAAACGAGAGAAGATCACGAGAACCACCAACCTTACCAACACAAAGAAAATGTTCTCCATAATTTTGCATCGTGCAATTTAACTGGATTATTTCACTTAGTTTACTTTTGTACATTTAAATAAGCATTTCGAATACACCTTATTCTTACTTGAACGCCGGCGCCATTTTTATCCTGAACTGATTGGAAACTGGGTGACGATCTTACCAGGGCTAAACAGGGGATATTCATATCTCTTTCTTTAGGGATAAAATAAGTTTGTTGGAAATGTAACCCATGGATAAAACAGTTGATTCACCTCACCTTTTCTAAATAATAAGTCCTTAGTCCTTAAAGCAAGTACATGCTACAACTTATTCCCTTTGCTCATTATGGCTGGCAGACGTGATTGACGCCGGCTGATCTTTGTTGACACCTATGTAATATCGGATATTTTCCGGAATAGAACAGAATTCGGTAAGTAAGAAAGTCGTGTATTATTATTATTTTTTTTTTGATACTGGTGAAGTGCCTTCTATCATTGCTTTCACTCGTTTCTTCAGTAAAATTATTTTGATTTATTTATATGATATATTAAAAATGCATCTGATATATTTTATCAAGGGCAAAAGAAACAGTACAAAGTGCTCGAAACAGACACGCCGGCTTACAATCGGTTGTTGCTTTAGTGTGTTACGGATGTAGTGCGGGTTTCTGCAATTTGGGTTCGTGCTCTAAATACTGGATATAAAAATACAACCACTTACAATTAAAAAAAAGTGAAGTTTTGAGAGCATTTAAAGGATATTCAAAACCGGTAGTCCACTGCAGACAGTCGTGAATAAATAGACTTCAATAAAGTAGTTTGCTTATGGCCTGCTTTAATTATTCGAAAAGGCATTCATTTATATTATTTTTGTTTCAGTTGCAGTTGTTGATTACAATAAACTTACTCAAAACCAAATAGCAGAGAAAACGCTTCAATATGGCGGACAAATTAAAGTCATTAAATCAAATGAGGACAATGCTGTGCAAACGCTTACTGATGGTAAGTATACAAAATAGACATGTTTATATTGTTGTGTGTAGATAATACAAACTTGTTCTGTCTTGTTGTATGTAGACTGAAAGTAGTCAATATACCTGTTTGAGTAGGCCGACCCTGATTAAAAATAATATTTTGTAGGCCATCACCCATAAATACTGTCGACTGTTAAAAGTGCGCCTTAAAACACAGGCCTGTAGTATTTTTTATATAAAGACTGACGGGTTCTGAACATGTCGATAGTATACCTATATCTTTTTTCTGAAGACTGTCCTTATTTGTGTAACACTTCTGAATAATT
The DNA here is from genome assembly GCA_002080025.1 of Modiolus philippinarum. NCBI lineage: Eukaryota > Metazoa > Mollusca > Bivalvia > Mytilida > Modiolidae > Modiolus > Modiolus philippinarum. The sequence continues at coordinate 129,489 of MJUU01040432.1, forward strand.
TATTGTCACTATCGGTTCACTTGCAATACGTTGCTCTATTTATTAGAGGAAAATGGAAAAATAATTGCTTAGTTCACCACAGACAATATTTTTGACTGATTATGATTGTTTCTTTTTATTTTAAGTTTATATACGCTTTCAACCCTTACGGGTACAAATGTGCATCTCTAAATAAATAAATTTATCCTGTAGGACGCCCTATTTTGCTGATTTGTCATGTTGTTTTCATATTGGCTTATTGTCTTGTTCTGGTTTTAACTGTAGTGTCCTGTCGATAATTATATATTGTAGACAAGAACGAAATCTACGTGTCTTCGTTTCATCCCGAATAAGACGTTCTCAGATTTATCCTTTTGGCTGTCCTACTTTCATCCCGTGGGCGATCCTAGTTATCCAGTAGTATTCCATAGACTTATCTTGTAAACAACAACGTTAAAGACAGTTTTATTCTGTAGGCTCCCTTTGCTTTTACCCTGCAAACTACAATAAGTAGGATTGGTCCTAGTTTTATTTTGTTGACTTCTTGTTTTATCTTAAGGACGTCTTTTTTATCCTAATATAGTCACCATGCAGGTAAAAACAAAATAGATTTCTCCTTATTCCAGTTGTATGGCCAGTTGTATACAGTAAGTAGCCCTCAAAGTAGACCTGTGTCTGTGTTTACTGTATTGTATTAACCCTACTCCGAAAATTGCGGAAATACTAAGAAAAAAAACGAGTATTATCCTAATGAAGTGATATCACTTAGTTCTTCTGTGTATAAGTTTTTAATGTTGTTTGTATGTTTATTTGTAAACTGTATATTAAAAAGAACACGACACGTTAAAATATGAAATATTCAGCTAACGGCACAACTTTTCCATAATATATAAATTAATGGTGTCAACATTCTAAACAATGTTGTATCTTTATCGGATTAATTGATAAAATTAAGGTTTTGTTTTCTCTGGCTGTCCGGAAGCAAAGTCCACACTTTCATGTCACCTTAATGTTCAGTTATTTTATTCTGAAGAAATGGCTTACTATGCTCAAAGTCTCTTATCCAGTTTATGTTATATTTTAAAAATAACAGAAATTTTAGAACGTTTTACTTCCATATTTGCTTTCATCACATCAATAATGACTAGTCTAACATTAGTTTCATTCCTACCCTTGCACAACAACAACCACAAGTTACAGATATCTGGAAAGTCAATGTAAGCAAGATAAATAGGAATTTTTGAATTATAAAAGACATCAATTGAGCATTTAACTTATTCAAAACATTTAAGCAAAATCTTTTTAGCCTTTATTATGAATTGGTCGAATGCTCTCAGAATCAGGTGTAAACTTTGGAAGAACAGTTTAATCGAAATAGACGTCATCGAAAAGACATTCAACACAAAATATAAGTCATTCGATGTTCTTCTAAAATCTTGTCTGGACCTATAATTGCATCAGCAGAGATATTGAATACTGAAAAAAACAGGAAATGGGGTAAATGTCAAGGAGACAACATCCCATATCCAGGTTAAAACGACCCACAACAAAGCTTATACATGCCAGTAAATTATTAGTCAACGTAAGCAAGATGAATAGGAATTTTTTAATTATAAAAGACATCAATTGAGCATTTAACTTAGTCAAAACATTTAAGCAAAATCTTTTTAGCCTTTATTATGAATTGGTCGAATGCTCTCAGAATCAGGTGTAAACTTTGGGAGAACAGTTTAATCGAAATAGACGTCATCGAAAAAGACATTCAACACAAAATATAAGTCATTCGATGTTCTTCTAAAATCTTGTCAAGGAGACAACATCCCATACCCAGGTTAAAACGACCCACAACAAAGCTTATACATGCCAGTAAATTATTGCATTTGTCATAAGCTTAATTCATTAATATATATTTTTTTTACAGTTTGCGAGCACTTCAAGACAGGAGCCAGTGGTATCATTGACATGTCGTCCTCTTCTGTTGGACCACTGATTCGGTCTTTTGCACGTACAGTTAGCCTGCCATACATTACCATTGTTGATCGCTCAACGTTACAACAAATAGACTTCGACCCTGAACTTTTTCTAGGCGTCGAACCACCGGGATCAACCATGTTTGACGTCATTCCAAACATAGTTCGGCATGAAAATCTGACAAAAATTGCCATTCTATATGATCGTTCATTTGGTAAGCATACGAATCTAATTACTGAGTAAACCAAAAACATGTTTGAATCTTTCATTCCACTTAAATTGTTGGACTTGCATAAGCGGAAAAGATATGTCTTACCTAATAAGGTGTACAAATAAGCCTTTTTTGCAGTCTATTTGATCCCTTTCCTTCTTTTTCATCCTTGTACACAATTTATTTTAAAGAGGGAAGGTGGGGCTAGTGGAAACAAAGGCATCTAAATTCAAGGCTTAGGCTCAAATAACTCAAAGAATAAAGTCACATTGAATATTGCATTTCATATAAAATTCAAGTCGACATCAATATTTACGTTTTCAATCATATTTTCAAAACTAATTTTGTATCATCTCTATTTTCCAGATCTGCATGCTATTGCTAAACAAATCCTTACTGGTGTTCCCGCTCAGCATCTTTATCAAGAAATCTCTTCAGGACAAGATCTTGCGAAACAAATGAAAAAGCTGAAAGAGATTGGCACAAAAGTCTTCATTGTCGTAAGCGATAAAAATAATGCAGACAACGTGTTAGGAGAGGTAATGTCATCCTCATAAAACAAAGCTCTGTAAGCGATTCGGACTGTTATAAGTAGTAATGGTTTCGCACAAAAACATTACTTGGAAAATTTCCCCACCTATCGCTTTATTCAAGGATATTGAGAAATTTACCTCTTATTCCCCAAAAACAAAAATCTTTAAAATAAAGCGTCTTTTGTATACCTTTTCGTATTTCTGCAGAGTTTTGGGCAAAATAACCAGAATAATTGAAATCAAATTTTGGAAATGAACAGAACTTTGGATGCTAAGTAGAATTTAAAAAAAAATGAAGATCTCTCGATTATTTTTTCTGAAAGTTAACCTGAATTGTTGAAATTGCCGTTCTGAATGATTTGAGTAGAAAATGAAAATAAAAATATTTTGGAGTTCGGACATTTTTACTAAAATTGAAATAAGCCTTTTCGGTCATTGAAAATATGTGTCTCTGTTGTCTTGCCTGTTGTGAATTTTTTTGAGGTATTCATAAATGTGTAGATTTAAAAGCTTTTGAGAATTTTAGAGAAATAATAGGTCAAGTTTGTATAAAAGTGGTTGTATATATGACAAGGCCGTAACTACAGTTGAGGCAAGTGAGGCAATTGCCTCACTAAAAAAATCTTGCCAATTTTTTTCTCAAAATTCTGTAAGGTTCCCAAAATGATTGAGCGTGTTTCTTGTTTGTCATCAATATTTCTTCCGGGATCGTTTTAAACATCCCACCGGTGGTACTATTATATAGTTAGTGGTTCTGTGGCTGAAAACGGTCTCCTTCAGAAAAATAAAAGCAGTTTCTGAAGGTCAGACCTCCAGAAAAGACGTATTATACTTTTAAAAATCAATTTATGACTGCGTTTAATATTGGCTATCAGCTGCCAAATTAAACAGAGCGATAGCAAACGCCTTCAGTTGTGTCATGTATGGTACGTCTGCAATCTTCGTTTCGGACAAAAATAAACTTAAAATTCATATTATATAGTACAGTACAATTTTCCATTTACCCGATAAAAAAGAATTAAAGAACAACCACCCCAAACCAAAAAGAACCGAAATTACAATAATTAAAGCAAACTGTCGGACATATATGCAGTGCATAGACGAGTGTACCATTGATCGACATCTAACAATTTATTCCGCTCAAAATGGTGCAATGTCCCGTCTTGAATTCACTATAAGGTATGAGCCGCTCATTGATGAAGGGCTCGTGGTTACTTCGAGATGAAGGACAACAATAAAAGCATACGTCCAGTTGTTGGATTTTACCACCGTGACATATTAATTGGTATTTTGTACATTTTTTCCATATCCTTTTATTATTAACACACGATAAATATTCATTGTCATAGATCTGACTTTGACCGGAATACTCGTAAGTTATTTGCTTCATCCGTCCGTTCGTCTTTCTTTTTAAAATTCTTTGAAATTACTTCCATGAGACTTTGAATGTACCAAGAATGAAAGAATGGAGAATTTTAAATCATGTTACATTTTCATCAGCCTATGAATTTCAGACCGCACTGGTGCCGGAAGCGGTCCATCGACTGAAAAAGCACCGATTACTGAAGGTGTTTCCAAACTGCAAACACCAACGGAATGCGATAATAATAAATGCGTTTTCCAACTGCAAATGGTACCAGAAGCTGACAATAGTTATAATGAAAGCGTTTCATACTCTAAACTACTAATGGAGGACAATAAAAATAAATATTTCAATCTGACTTTGTGCGTTTGTGAATAGAAATTAAAATTCAAGATGAAGAACTATTATCACACTGTGTAAACTGTGTCCTCTGTAAAATGTGACTCCCTGTTAAGAAGACACAGAACACCATTTAATATAGTGTCCTTAGTGAAAATGTGTCTTCCGTTCCCTAAAATCAGGTAAAAAAGAACAGGAAGGCACATTTCATAGAGGACAGTGCTCTTATCGAGAAGGTACAGTACACAGTTTACATAGTGTGATTATAAGTTGTGCGTAAGTATTTCCTTATTTTATGTATATGTTACAGGGCAAATTGGAGTCCAGGAGGATCCGGAATCCTCCTAGGGCAAATTGGAATTCCAATTTCTACTAGGACAAATTGAGATATCCAGATTTGCCCTAGGAGGATTCCGGATCCTACTGACTTATTATTAAAGAATGTATATAGTTAATGAACAAAGTCTCAATATAAGATATAAGTTCATTTGTAACAGGTTGCTAGTACTTGTAAAAATTATTATTCCAGTGCACATATATTTAATCCCACTATTGATCTTTAGCATGGGAACTATGCCATAAAGGTAAGTGATGTGCCAGATTCTAGACATAATTCCAGCAGGGATGCTGCTTCCATCAGCTATATATGCAAAACGTCAAGTGCCGCCATGTTCGACAAGAATCTGCACCGGAATTTGACGAAATCATTTTTACTTGGGTGACATTGTGCGTTGGTATCAAAATCCCTATGGTTGATCTGTCAAATACTGAAGTTCTATTATCCTTCCTTGTAAGATCTTTTATATCAAAGAAGTAACAGACTCTAAATCCCTTTGTAAAATCTTTTCCAAAAAATGGTATATTAAAAAAAATATTTAAGACAAAACGATCTTATTGATTTAGAGTCTATATGTTTTCAAGGTCTAAATTCTGTAGACTCTTCTGCACTGAATGAGATCTCACTTATTCAAGCCTCTCCAAAACAAAATCTCTCCATTAATCAAGATTGTCAGCCTGTGACTATGTGGAATTGCAACAGTAAATGTAAAACTGTATAATTCTATTCATCATGTATAATAGGTTATTTTTGCGGGTCTTCTTTCAAAACTGTTTGATTTTATTTTCGCGGGACTGAAAACTTTGGGCTTTCTAAACATTTACTGCATAAAGTCTCATATAAAATATTTTTCGTGGTATGCTATTTTTGCGACACCATAATAACAGTGAATAAAGCAAAAATTTAGTCCCCGCGACAATAACAACTGATACGGTACTTTAAGGTGTTCATGTTGGAAAGCTAAAATTAATAAATGTTGCAATACATAGGCTGAATTAAGAAAGGTTCTTGTAACTGTTTAAATCTGCCAATACTGATTTAGTTTTCCCAGAAATAAATATTAGAGTTTAGTGTTTGTTTATATTAATTTAACTAATAAAAGATTCTTTAATGGTTTTAAATAATAGTAGGATCCAGAATCCTCCTAGCGATAATATCTAGTATGATTCTGGATCGTCCTAGAAAATCAGTAGGATTTCAGAATTCTCCTAGGGCAAATCTGGATATCTCAATTTGTCCTCAGTAGAAATTGGAATTCCAATTTACACTGGATTAAAACCAGGGCAAATCAGAATTCCAATTTGTCCTAGGAGAAATCAGAATTCCAATTTGCCCTAGGAGGATTCCGGATCCTCCTGGATTCCAATTTGCCCTGTAACATATACATGTTTTCTGATTTTGTCTTGTATACATTTACTCAATAATTAAACGTACATTACGGTGTAGTTTACAAAAATAATCATAAGTTTTAATCGACTGCTTCAACGATGTTAGATTGCAGGACACGGCCATAATGCAGGATTTTAAGCCATTTACTCCAGAACTTCGCCTTGCTCCGCTTGGTGAATTTATTTGCCTCACTAATTCTGAACCCCTAGTTACGGCCTTGTATGAGGGTATAGAAATTGCAGTCAAAATTCCAAAAGCAATATCTACAGATCATATGCAGTATCACTTCAGAGATGCCAGGTAACCTTGAATAGTGTAAGACAATCCAATTTTAATAATACATACTTATTGTTTCTTACTATAAGTCCATGCAAAGAAAATAATAAAAACATACATTCAAATAATGAATAGGCAAGCAAAGTGCTTCCAGAACTTTCAACATCATAATGAGGAATTTAGATCAATCCTTACTCATTGTTAAATACACGTTAATCTTGCTTTATGATTCAAATATTTTACAGGCCAGCTTGAATGATCTAATGGGAGAGACATATAACTGGTTCATTTTGACAAAGGTAGGCAAATCAACAATCAAATTTGACAGACAAATTCAGACACACTGAGCATAATAACTGATTCGATTTTAACAGAAAAAAGGCATAATAACTAGTTTCATTTTGACAAAGGTTGGATAATTAAAGCAGATTTAATCAAACATGTGCCAAGTAAATTATCTAACTTGCTAGCTAAGTTTGATTCCTAGTCAGACTCGACAAATTGCAATGGATTCCGCTCAAACCGGTGCTAGGGGCCGTCTTCAACTTGCTATGAGGTATGAGTATAGCTCATTGTTGAAGGCCTCATAGTGACCTCAAGATGAAGAACAACAATAAAAGCGTTGTTCTTTGCTTAGTTTTACCATATATTTGTAGAGACTATATTTGTAGAGACTTTGTCTCATTTGCATTTACTCCATATCCATTCATTGTTAATTGCATATGAATGTGTAACGCTTTCAATAATAAATTGCGCTGTCTACTAAAAAACCACATTTAAACGACTTCAATTAGTCAATCAGTGAGAGCATATATGTTGCCAAATTTGATATGGCTACCACTCACTATGTTAGTGCTATACCTATCATTCGCTGAACCCAACTTTCACTACACCGCAGTATTGGTATTAATTTTAGACAGAGTAATGCCAGGACGATGTCATAACAAGTAGAATATTATGAAATTAGGGTTAGAACAAAATTACCGAACAGAATTCTCAATAGCCAAAGTCCATTAGGCAGAAGGACAAAGCAGGTGGAAACCACCGGCGAAATAGTCAACTGCAACGGTCCTGATTCGGTATAGGTATTTATAAAGAAATGACGGGCTAAACCGGGTTTATGGTGCACAAAAACTCCCCTTTCATTGCCATAGTGTCTGATAGAAACTCAAAGGCAATTGCTGTTGACAGGTCATAAGTGAAATATGAAAAAGAAAGGAAATGGGGTAAATGTCAAGGAGACAACATCCCATCTCCAGGTTAAATCCACCCAAAACAAAGCATCTAGGGATCACCGTACATGTTGCTTCTCTAACCCTCAAACAAGACTACACCGGGAGTTTGAACATATCTATCTCTTTATACATAGATATCACAACGGCAAATCTGCATTACAAACATCATCGACATCGACAAAGACAAAACTAAAAATAACAGTGTGATATAAAAGACAACACAGAAAACCAAAGCATCGACAAAACAACAAACAAACAATAATAATAATAATAATAACTAAACCGCAATGGTCCTGACTTGGTACAGGCATTTCAAAATAACATTTCACTAAAAAGGAACAGTGAATGTCCTATCTTTGGTTTATTACTTGTTTGCATCAAACTACATGTGTAGTGTCAACAATTCAAGTTCACTTGCTAAGCTCTCATTTTAGTTCCCCATTACATTTGTATATAGGAAATGTAGACCCGAGTACTTCATTCTGGTTCCATTACTTACAAAATTTACTGTCAGAAATGATGACAGCTTTTTGTAAAGTATCAAAATTTGTATCGTGCAATTGTTTTATTTTAGTTGTAGTGAACACACTGCTTGAACTCTTCTGACAACATTAATTGACTACCAATATTCTTATTGACTTTCCTTGAAGTGGGTCATTTGTCAAGCAAATCTTTCTTTCTAGCAAATTCTATATATGTTTGTGACTCTTATTTTTCATAAATCTAAATATCTGTCTATAAATATCTGACACTAGTTCATAAACTTTCAAAATTCACGCTTTACAACGTCATAATCAGAAATATATTCATTCAGATGAGATGGCTTAATAAATTTCAGCGGCCTTATCCGTGAAAACAACTTCATTTTTGTAACTTAATGTTTCAGTTCCATTTGTTTTAATTTGTCTAAACTTTCTTCGTCTAATTCAACGACCTCCTCTCTTTAAAAAAATCAAGGTGTATCATTTTACCTATCCGTTTATTTCCTCATTTAAATTTTAAAATCTAACCTAAATTTTTTGGCTCCGGGACGTACTGTTTTCTTTTCAGGTATCATTACATATAGACATCGGCCGATTCCTCACTAACATGCATCAAGTGTCGACGAAGTTCGTATATTCTTGTTCTATCTACTGCTGTTTTATTACTTACATGCATCAAAGTATGACTTAATATATATCCTTTTCTTCTGTCTAGGTCCCATTATTATTATTTATCAAATGTTGGCCAAATGTATATCTTGCTGTTCTCTCTTTAGGTTCTATAACGAAACATGCATCAAATGTCGACCAAGGACAAATCTTACAGTTCTCTTTTACTAATATGCATCAAATGTCGACCAAGGACAAATCGTACAGTTCTCTTTTACTAATATGCATCAAATGTCGACAAAGTACTTATCTTATTGTTGTTTTATAAGATTCCAGTACTCACATGTACCAAATGTCGATAAGAAGAGATGTTACTGTTCTCTGTTTAGGTTTCATTACAAAAGATGTATCAACTGTCAACCAGGTACATATCTTGCAGCTCTCTCTTTAGGTTCCATTACTAACATGCATCAGATGTCGACTTAGAACATTTCTTTCCTCTCCCTCTTTTTGGTTCCTTTACTTACATACAAGAAATGTGGACCAAGTACAGATTTTTCAGTTGTCTTAAAGGTGTGATTACCAACATGCCTAATGTCGACTAAGTTCAGATCTAATTGTTATCTCTTTAGGTATATTTGATTTAAATTTATTTTATTGTCTAAGACAAACGGATTAGGATATCGACGCCTTCTTCAAGTTTCCATTACCAACATGTAACAAATGTCGAGCAAGTAGAGATCTTCAAGTACTGTTCTCTCTTTTGGTTCCATTACATATTACATAAGTGTGTCAAATGTCGACCAAGTACATATATTCTTGTTGCATGTTTTAGGTATTACTAATGACCTAGTAGATATCTTGTTCTCAAATTAGGTTCCATCACTAATATGCATAATGTCAACCAATTGCATACATTCTTATTCTCTGTTTTTATGTTTTATTACTGATGACAAAGTACATATCTTATGGTTCTCTTTAGGTTCCATTACTGACATGCATTAAATGTCGACCAAGTAAACCTGTTACAGTGATACATATCAATGGAAACGCCCAGTTTAACTACACAGCCAGGACAGAATACATAGACTTTGTTCAGAAGAAACTCCAGTCTGTCTACTTCAGTCCAAACGATTTTAACGTGAGTATACATACCTTTGGAAACTGTTTGTAATAGTCCGAGACAGAATAACTGAACTGAATAGTTTTTGTTTCCTTGTCCTTGTATATGATATGCTTCGTAACCTGGTTTTATTCATTTCTTTATTTTTGGATTTCCAAGAACTTTGGCTAAATCTCTTTACAATATATCGATTCTCTTTGTTATCCTTTAACCATAAAAGGAATGACCAGTAACGTCTAAACTTAATGTTCCTATCACTGTTCGTCTTTTTATTGATGTTTTTACTTGTTTGTAATTTTTGGCAGTTTAAGGTGTTTCCTGTTGTAATCTTATCATTTATTATAGAATTTTTATGTTATTTTCAGATTGACGAGGCATTCCTGTATGATTTCAGTGCTATGGTTAAGGAAGCTTTAATGCTTGTTAATATTACACCTATAGAAATACCTGACTGCTACAAAGAGCCATTTGAACGAAATGAAACAAGAGTAGAGCAAGCCAAAAATATAATCACTGCTTTCAAAACGGTAACGTATTTGTACATGTATATGTGATTGGCCAATGCCAGTAAGATATCAGAGGAACAAATCAAATGGTCCAAAAGACAAAATATTTGCAATGCCATAACAAACAATTTCATAGTCAGTGACTATTTCCTTTTGTTTTTTGGTGATTTGTTTAGTCTTGTGCTCAAGACTAAACAAATCACCAAAAAACAAAAGGAAATAGTCTTTGAAGAAGAAAAAATGTAAAAAGCAAATCACCAACTAAATACTAAACTCAGCACCAACTTATCATGTAAGATTTGTAGCTTTAAAGTAATGATAAGTACTTAGACTGACCATCATAATCATTGACCAGACGTTTTTGTAACGCTTATGAAGTCGCTATGGGCATAAAAAGCAAGATGGTAGTAAATTATCCAGGGTTGTATATAAAACTTTTAATGAATACAAAGGGCTTGATTTTCATGTCTTCCAATTAGTTATATAGATGGAGTTTTTGCAGTTATTTGTATAATCTTAGTTGAAATGAAGAGATACAGACAAATCTCGATTAAATAACAGAACAGAAAAAATTGATCATGGGATGGGAAGATCCATTTCAAAATTTACTTGTGTTCTAGGTGAAGCGGACAGGGGTGTATGGAGGTATATCATTCAAAGATGGAATGATAAGGCAAAATGTACAGCTACTTATAAATAAAGTTACCATTGACAAAGATAAAAATATGGTAAGTAAAAATCAAAATTAAATCTTTCATAGACTTTGTCTCTGCAAATTGCATTTTTTCATATTACTTTTTAACAATCTAAAATTGCAGTTCATTTATATGATTTTTTTTTCTAATGATTGGAAACAGACTCGTATATAATTAGAAAGGTATACAAATAAATATTGCATAAAATGAATGTTTGGTTCCATCAAACTCAGACCAAAACCTTTCATACCAACTACTGGTGTAACTTAAAGTTTTGTCATTATAAATTTACGCTTAACCTCCGAGTCTTAAGGATGTTTTCTCCTGAGAGGTAGAAATTTCCCCGCATCAAGTTTTTCCCGAAACCTATATTTCTAAAATGCAAAGACCCTGACCAAAAAAAAAACATTTTTGAAGAGAAAACCATATGTCCGTGTGCATTTTGTTGTGCTATCATCATTTGAAAACCCCTATTTTTGGTGGTTTTGTGCAAATGTCCTCAATTTTGGCTTATTTTTGGACCATTTTTGGTAAAAATATTGATTTTTAACACGTTTTTTGTCAAAGCTTCAATATTGTTAGATCTCGTTAATCTGAAGAAATATCACTAATAAAAGGCACAGTTCCGTGATGATATAAGAAGGTTTTGTAAGAAAATTCAAGACATTGTAAAATCTTTAAAAAAATAATATTTAAATTTTCTATCTACTAAACAGTCAAAATCCATCATTTTTGTTTTAAATAGTTGGACAATTATATATCTAAGAACTTAGAAAAGAAACCATATGAATAAGATGCATACATTTCTTGAAAAAATGTTTTTATTACCCCTATGTCAAAACAGGCTAAATTCTGACGGAGATCGAAGCTCCGCGAATTTTGGTCAAAATCAATTTTTTTTTAATTTCTCGAAGACTACTGATCGAAGGTACATAATTTTTAGACACCATTTGGGAGGGTCATGATATAGTATAAATTAATAAAAAAATGTTTACTCATAAGACAAGTTAAAGAATTATTCATAAACGAAATTTAAACGTGACTGAAACCTCAGGAGAATACATAATTAACCGATATATGTTTGCTGTCATCTCTTGGATATCTTTCAGAAATCTTTCAACAAATAACTTGCATTCTAATAGACCCTTTTGGTAATTTGTTTTTATAATCGTGTTTAGAAGACTTTATCCAATGCCTTGCCAAAGACATGCATTACAAATTGTCATTTTCATCCGGTATTATTGTATTTCTGTGATGCTTTTTTATTTATTTTTCGTTTAGTTTTTGATTTTTATTGTCTGATATATCAGAATTAGACCTAAAGGGTATATTATCAAGAAAACTATCAATTCAGACAAAACAACCCAAAACAGCACTCATAGTCCTATTAACTACGAGAAGAAAAAGACTTTATTTATACTGTAATGTCCCCGAGTGCGTTGCTTTGATCTTAATTGGTGCTAGGCTTGTAGAGCTGCAAAGCATGCTTTAATAGCCTCTGTCTTTGCAACTCTACAAAACTATCAATCGAGACAAAACACCCCAACACGTGCTCAGGGTTTTGTTTCGAATATTTTAATTTAAAAATAAGATTTTAGCAATATAATGCCGTAAGCATGTTCTTTCTTTACTTTTGTTATGATCATATTTGTTATTGTATGTTAATGTATTTGTCTTATTGTATTTTCATTGTACTCTGCTCTTTCTTTGTACTGTCAAACATGTTAATTCCGTCATATGACAGTAACTTCGGTATTAAGTTATATGATTGTAGTTATTGTATTGTCCTCATATTAAAGTGTCTGAGCGTTGACTAGTAAATCTTGAATCCCAAAGTCAATATTCATAAGAATGGGACTTCAGGGCAATACCCATAAGATTTAGGACTTCAAGGCAATGTCCCTATGAATTGGACCTTAGGTTATACAGATACATACAAATTTGCTTCATATTTAGATTTGATAATAAAATTCATTAAATTTTTATGTTGTCATTAAAATACGAGAAACAGAAGGATTTTGATTTCCAAAATGTGAACTTTCCCTTTGTCTGTGTCATCACCCAATTTTTTCTACGTATGTAGTAGACAGCTGATACATTATTCTAGAATCCTTTCTCTAATTTTCACGATCTTATGGACAGAAATTAACTTT